>JAJOOD010000484.1:0-45166 GCA_029582525.1 Solanum tacnaense
ATTTTTTCAATTGAGATGGAAGAATTAAATTTGCATTTTAACATCTTTTAAAAATATTTAACAAAGCTAAAGTTAATTGTATTTTTTTCTAAATTTAAAATTTAACCCTATCATAAGTGAATTTTTTTTTTACACTTATATTTGTCAACATGTATGACAAATAAATGAAAATTGTAAATTGTAAATGTTGAATTATAAATAACATTAAATAAAAAATAAATAATAATATAAAAATAATGTTTTAAGTCAATAACTAAAGCTATATTGAGATAAAAATTGAATGCTACGATAATTATTTCCTTATTTATAATAAATGTTTTAATTTATTTATTTTATGTGTGGCCCAATTAATGTAAATTGTTAACTAATGTCCAATGAAAAATAAATTTCATATGCTAGATTGGTTATTTGATGGACGGTCAAGATTAAATCTTACCCTCTATAAATTGGTCATCCCACACCACTCTCTAGGGTTATCATATAGTTCTCTAGACACTTTTTCATCGTTGATAATTGTTATAACATAAGGTTTGAACAAGGAGGTACCATGATATGTCTTCAGGTATGTTTCTATAACGTCTCTCTATAAATCAACTTGTTTCAAATCCTAACGTACATTAAGTTTATTTTACATGACATCATCATTTTTGAAAGCATTGTAGAAAATCATTAAAGTTCTTAAAATTTATCAAATATGTGAGGACTTACAAAATTGTAAAACATTGAATAGAAATGAAAAGAAACTTATGTGAGGACTACAAAATTTGGATATCCTTCCTTATATATATAGTAGTAATGAAAAAAATTAATTTCAAAATTTGCAGTTTTAATCCACATCATGACTAGTAATAAATCACATTTCATTATATAAAAAATGATCTATTTTTAATGAACAATAAATAATGTAACTTAACAACTAATGGGGTGAACGAAAAACATTTTCTAGATTTTTTTCGACTAGAGAGTAGAATATACCTTTAAGGAAAACATTTTCTAACTCGATAAAAAATTCCAGTTATCGATTTATAACCCAACCTGTCATGACATGAGCCTACATCCTGTTGTGACTGGCACTCAAGAACCATTTTTTATCTCCAACCAAACCCTTGGTCTGGCTACCTGACTTACATGACACAAAACAATGTGCGGAAGCTTAAAATAGACAAACACTTTGACATTCAAGAAAACTCTTAAAATATTGTCTTGCAAATACTTGACATGAGTTAAGCAGTAACAAAATACTCTAAGAAACAATGGAAACATCTAGTACTATCTGTCTATGAAGCCTCTAGCAATGTAAGATAGATGTCGGGACAAAACCCGTGACACCTCCAATACTACCAAACTAAATGGAATAGGAGTCTCCCGGAGCAAGAAAGCCTAACCAAATACTTTATGCAAGTGAATACTGATATCTTCGAAATGTTTGTTGATGATCCTGAGCACATGTATCTGCATCATAAGATGCAGGTCGAATGACGCCAGTACAACTGGTAAGTGATAAGGTTAGAGTAAACAACTAACTGACTTAAAAGACTGGGAACAACATGACTCGGTCAATACATGAATATGAGGTGAAAACCATTTAAGCTTTACAATAAATATGCCATGAAAGCAACATGAAAAATAATATACTTTACTTTTTGAGGAGTTTCTCTAACCGACAACCATTACCATGAGCCTAGCAATGATACAATATTTCACCCACATTGCAAAGGTGATCCTATACCTTGTCGGGGGCATAAGATGATATTGTGACTATGGATCAATCTAATAGGTCTTCTCAGAGGCAATGAGGACTCGCATATAGAACCAATGTTATCCTATCTTACGTTGTCTATGTAGTTTTATTGGGATTTCGAGCTATAAAAGACTCTAACCCAATTCAGTGCTCGATACTACTCCCAAAATAGTTGATATAACTTTATGCTCAATTCACCCATTACAAAGAAGAGACTTTTTACTTTGTTGAAGTACTTTTCAAAAATATTAGACATATTTTCCTTATTCAAAAACATGCACTTATATATATATAATGACATTTGAAACATGCAAGGAAGGTCTAAGGACAAGGCGAGGACATTACATTGCGAAAAGAAGCGAAAAAGTTGGAAAAAACTTAGGAAAATGAAGTCTGGAGCTCACAAAAGCCACTCGCCGAGTGTGCCTCCAGCTCGCCAAAAAGTCCAAAGAGTTGGCTCATGAACTAAGACAGCTAGGTGAAAAAAAAGGCACTTCGGCGATATACTAAATGGAATGGTGAGTTCGACTAAGCTTGCCGTATTGAACAGAATAAGTGGACACATCAGTTAAGCCTTGAAGGTGAACTTTCTTGCTCAATTTCGGGTCCTAACTCATCTTGTTACGATTGATTTCTTCCAATTCCTATTTGATTCATAAATCCAACCCAAATTTTTTGAAAACCCACACAAAATCTATCAAGAATCAACTTTCATTTGCAAGATCCTCACCTCAACAACTTAAAATCTTCATTGTTTAAGAATGGAGTTAAAACTCAAGAACCCCTCAAGAATCTTTACATATATGATTTCATTAACGAATTAATGAAGTGATTACATAATTAGCGTTAGGATGAACAAATCCATCACTATGAGCAACCTCACATACCTTGGAAGAACGATTGTTCTCGGCAAAATCCTCAGTTCTTGAAAGACGCTTGAAACTTTGCCCTTTTCTCTTCTTGAAACCTCCTCTCAAACCTAACCATTTCAGAACGTGGAAAAAGTGGTCTCAATCATATTAGACCCTAACTAGGAGTGAAAAAACGTTTTAGGCCTAATGGGGTAAGGAAAATACCAGCATAACCTTTCCTTAAATGAATGAAAAACCTTAACTAGAGAGGCTCCACTCGAATGGCAATAACTTCTTACTCGGAGCTTGAAATTTAATAAACTTGGTGGCGTTGGAAAGAGGACTCAAAGACCTTCGATTTGATACCTCATGGCCACTAACTCTTTTTTTGCTAAAATATTTGGTCATTTGAAGTTGACCAAAAAGTTACAAATTGACGTAAATTCAAGGTGTTACAATATCTCCCCCTAGGGAACATTCGTCCTCGAATGAGATCACACTAAGTAGAACATGGGTGGAAAGCATTTAAACCCAACTCAAACATACAACATGCAATTTGCATATCTAAGTATTTCAAGTTAAAGAGTGTTTCCAAAAAGTTAGTACCTTGGTTTGGAATTTCTTCGGGAGGAAAGAGATGTGGGTATCTCTTCTTCATATCTTCCTTAGCCTCCCAAGTAGCTTCCTCAACAAATTGATTCCTCCATAAAACCTTGATTAATGCAACCTCTTTGGTCCTCAACTTGCGAACCTGACGATCATGGTTCTGAATAGGTATTTCCTCATAAGAAAGGTTGTCCTTAATACCAATATTTTCAATAGGTACTATGAGTGAAGGATTGACCATATATTTCTTTAGCATGGATACATGAAACATTTGATGAATTGTTTCTAATTTTGAAGGTAGCTCCAACTCATAAGCTACATTGAAAACACTCATAGATATTTTGGAAGGACCAATATATTGGGGACTGAGTTTCCCCTTCTTATCAAATATCATAACACCCTTCATTGGTGAAACCTTTAAGTAGACCAAATCATCAACTTCAAATTCTAAGTATCTTCTCCTAACATATGTATAGGATTTTTGAAGACTATGTACTGTTTTTAGCCTTTCCTGGATAATCTTCACCTTCTCCATGGCTTGATGAACCAAGTCTGGCCCTATCAACTTGGCTTCACCGACCTCAAAACAATAAATAGGAGATCTACACCTTCACCCATAAAGAGCCTCATAGGGAGCCATCCGGATACTAGAGTGATAACTTTTATCGTAAGCAAACTCTATAAGAGGCAAGTGATCATCCTAATTACCTTTGAAGTCTATGACACATGCTCTCAACATATCTTCTAAATTCAGGATTGTGCCCTCTACTTGACCATCAGTCTGAGGATGTAAAGAAGTAAGATTTACCCTCAAACACAAACCTTTCTGAAAAGACTTCCAGAATTGAGCAGTGAACTGTACACCTCGATCTGAAACGATAGACATAGGAACTTCGTGTAGTCGGACTATCTCATGAATGTATAATCTGGCATAATCTTCTGCTGAATTTGAGGTCTTTACCGTAAGAAACTGGTTGATTTAGTCATCTGATCTACAATCACCCAAATCGAATCATGCTGACTGCGAGAGCATGACAAGCCAATAATAAAATCCATATTGATTATCTCCCACTTCTATTTTGTAAGAGCTATAGTATAAGCCATACTACCTGGTCTTTGGTGCTTTACGTTAACTTGGTGGCAATTTGGACACTTAGCGACAAAGTCTGTAATGCACCACTCCATACTTCTCCACAAAGAGACTTCTCTCAAGCCTTGTAGAACCGGGATGAATTGAATAGGTTGAATTATGAGCCTGTGCCATGATTTTTTCTTGGAGTTCATCCACCTTTGGGACACACAATCTACCTTGATATCTCAACACACCATCTCCCTCTTGTTCAAAAGCCATCCCTTTTGCTTATGTACATTTGTTTTTAGTTCAATTAACATAGGGTCTTGTTCTTGTTTCTCCTTCACTTCAGACACTAGTGATGATTCAACCCCATTCATCACCACGACTCCGCCTTCGCTGGAATCCAAGAGACGGATTCCCAATCGAGCAAGTCTATGAACTTCCTTATCCAATTCTTTCTTGCCTTCCTTAACATGGGCAGTACTTCCCATCGATAACATGCTCAAAGCATCAGCAACAATATTAGCCTTACCGGGGTGATAGAGGATACTCATGTCATAATCCTTGAGCAACTTTAACCACTTTTTTTGTCTGACATTTAGCTCTTTTGACTAAATACATATTGAAGACTCTTGTGATCGGTGAATACATCAACATGAAAACCATAAAGATAATGACGCCATATTTTGAAAGCAAATACTACAGCTCCCAACTTGAGATCATGAGTCAAGTAATTCTTTTTATGAACCTTAAGTTATCTGGAGGCATAGGTTATAACCTTACCATTCTGCATCAATACACACCCAAGTCCAACTCTGGAAACATCACAATACACAACAAAGCCTTTTGTACCCTCCGGTAGGATCAACACTAACATTAGTTAATCGGGTTTTCAATACCTTAAAGCATTTCTCACAAGCTTTAGACCATTGAAACTCAGCCATTTTCTAAGTTAACTTAATCAACGGGGAAGATATAGATGAAAACCCCTCGACAAACCTTTTATAGTAACCAGTCAATCCCAAGAAACTTCTTATGTCAATTGGAGATATGGGTCTGGGCCAGTTCTACACTTTTTCAATCTTATGAGTATCAACTCGGATCCCTTCACCAGATACAATGTGGCCTAAGAATGCCACGAACTAAATCCAAAACTCACACTTAGAAAATTTAGCATATAACTCTCTATCCTTGAGAGTTTGGAGAACTAGTCTGAGGTGACTAGCATGATCCTTCGCATTCCTCGAATAAATCAGTATGTCATCAATGAATACAATCACAAACATGTCGAGCTATGGCTTAAATACTCTGCTCATAAGATCCATGAACATTACAGGAGCATTAGTCAAACCAAAAGACATAACAAGAAACTCATAATGACCATAATGGATCTTGAATGCTGTCTTCGGGATGTCAGTTTCTCTAACACTCAACAAATAATAGCCGGATCTGAGGTCTATCTTAGAAAAGTAAGTGGCACACTGAAGTTGGTCGAAAAGGTCATCAAATCTTGGAAGGGGATACTTATTCTTTATGGTAACCTTGTTCAACTGGTGGTAATCAATGCACATCCTAAAAGAACCATCCTTCTTTCTCACAACCAAGATCGGAGCTCCCCAAGGTGAGATACTTGGTCGAATGAAGCCCTAATCAAGAAGATCTGTCAACTGCTATTTTACCTTTTTTTTAACTCAACTGAGCCATTCTATATGGCAGAATAAAGATACGTTGAGTATCAAAAGGAGTGACTATTTCAAAGTCTATTTCTCTCTCATGAAGGACTCCGGGAAGATCAACTAGAAAAACCTCAGGAAACTGATTCACAATTGGAACTGACTCAATAGGCGGTGTCTCAACACTAGAGTCATTAACTCAAACTAGGTGATAGATGCACCCCATAGAGACTAACTTTATGGACTTAAGGTATTTAATGAAATGACCCTTAGGCACTGGTGAACTACTCCTCTACTCTAAAACTGGCCCGTTAGGAAACTGAAACTTGACTACTCGAGTTCTACAATCAACTGAGGTATAACAAGCATTAAGCTAGTCCACACCTAGAATAATATAAAAGTCCAACATATTTAGCTCAACTAAGTCAACCATGGTGTACTTTTGATTAACGAGGATGGCACAATCACGATGGACTCTTTCTGCTAGAATAGAATCACCAACTGGTGTGGAAACACTAAAAGGCTCAAGAAGTTGTTCGGGGGAAATTCCGAACCTTATTGCAACATAAGGAGTCACAAACGAAAAACTCGCACTAGGATCAAGCAAGGCATAAGTATAAAAAGTAAAGACTTTAAGCATACACGTGAAGACATGAGGTGAGTTCTCCTGATCCTCGTGACTAGCTATAGCATACAGATAGTTTGTACCCCCTTCTGATCCTTAAGTAGCTCCTCTCTCGGTATTTCTATCTACTGGAGCTGCTGAAGAAGATTAGGCTTTATTGCCCCCCATTACTCTGTCTATTCTTAGGGTATTCCCTAGAAAAGTGACCCTTCCTTCCACACATGTAGCAAAGATCAGTACCAACATGGCATTCTCCAGGATGGAGTTTACCACACTTACCGCAGGGTGGGTTACGTGTGAACCCTTGTGCCACATTTCCTGCGATAGAGAAGTTTGAACTCTGAAATTTTAAAAAAATTGGTTTCTATAATCAGGTTTGCTCCTTGGTGCAGGCGCACTGGCTGACAATGCAGCAGGTCTAGATGACCTCAGCTGAAAGGATGAACGGTTCATATTTCTATTTTTTTCTGGCCAAACTCCTTACTTGTTGTCTTAGCTCTCTTGCTACAAAACTCTTCCATGTTCTTCAACTTGTCTTCCTCAACCTGCTACACATGAATCATCAGTCTGACTATTTCCATGTCTCCTATCAACCTAGTTTCCTTACCTTCTTTACTCAATAAGCAGGAAACTCCAAACACGAACAAGCTAATTCTACTTCTCATATTAGCCACCATCTTCGGAGCATAGCGGGATAGTTGGGTGAACTTGAGGCTCTACTCTTGTCTACCCATAGATTCCTATTTTAGATTAAGGAACTCTCTTACCTTAGCTTCCCTTAGCTCTCGGGGAAAGAAGCGCCCCAAGAAATCATCCTAGAACACATCCCAACTCAATGGTGGTGCCCCTTCTGCCCTGCTTTTTTTCCACTTACCATACCATATCCTAGCAATACCATTGAGCTGGTATGTTGCCAACTCCACACACTCAGCATCAGCAAGATGCATGACTTCAAACACCTTATAAAGTCCATCTAAAAAGTTTTTTGGATCCTCATATATCTTTGACCCAGTGAACTCCGGGGGACTCATTCTTAGAAATTCTCAGACTCTGGATGCATCATTCCCATCCTGATGTTCGGCTCCTTGGCGACAAACTTTTGATGTCACCACTTGAGTAAACATCTAATTTAAATTCCTGAACTCAGCATTGGTGACATCTCCCTAAGGGGGTGATGAGTTGGGGGTTTCGACTCATTTAGGGCTTATTATTAAAGGATTTGGTGTCCTCAATGCCTATTTTATGCTCGTAACTAATGTTAAAATGTTGATATGCAGTAAAGAAAGCTAGAGAGTAAGGAAAGGACATTACGAGGCAAATAGGAGCGAAAAAGCTGAAAAAGTTGAAGGAAATCAAAGTTGATACTAACCAAAGCCACTCGGCAAGTCGTCGAGTGGACCTTCAACTCGCCTAAAGTTCAAGCATGCCAGCCCATGGATAAAACCAACTTGGCGATTAGATAAGTGACGACACGCCAAAGAGATCGGCAATGAAAATCTGGCTCGCCGAGAGTTACAGAAAGATTTGATGAAAAATCCACGCCAAAAAGGCCAGAACAGGAGTACTCATCAAATCACCTACCAGTTCGGTGAACCCGACTAACTTCACCGAGTTGACTCCTTGCTGAAATTCTGGGAACACATAAATGAAATTTGGGATAGAAGAGAAGAAGTTCCCACATTATTCTCTTCTAGATTTTTGAGTTTTTACATTCTAGAACATTGTTTTTACATTTTGGAGTAGAGATTTAGAGATTGTCATATTTTTAGTTTAAATTTCAGTATTTGGGAATTGCAAATCATTGTCAAATCATATGGACAACTTTATTGGTAACGATTTCTTGTTTTCCTCTATGCTTGACTACAACCCCTTTCCATGGGGTGTGATTATGTAGTTGAATGCGCGAATTAGCTAATAAGTGTTGTTAGTTACTGATGTTATTGTTGTTTTGAATTGGGTTCAATTAATTTTTCGTGTTTTAATTGAGGAATTGTAGTTGCAAATGCAATTCTAGGTTAGTAATCTATACTTTCTTGAGAAAGTGGTATTAGAGTCGAATTATTAGTTGATAGTTGTATTGATTGCATCTTTAAGAATCTAGCTTGAGAAAGTGGGTTTTGAGTCACTACAAATCCAGCTCAAAATATTGGATTAATTAAGGAATTGGGTTGTTTGATTGTGTTTTACTCGTTGAGGTTCGAAAGAACTTACTTGAAACATAATAGTTGATTGAGAAATGGCTATTGCACTCTAAACCTAGCCTACCCACTGAGATTCAACATCTTTGAGTAACTAGTAATCACTCATTACGCGAATTTAGCATTCAACTTATCACACTCCTAAGGACCACTCTCTATTTGTTTACTTCCCACTTTAGTTGTCATAAATTTGTTACCCAAATCCCCCCCCCCCCATTTGATATTAATCATTGAAACTTTGTGATTTACTTTAATGTCGTGAAACCTCTGCTTCTACAAACGATTAGGACACAATTTTATTTCTTAATCAAATTCTCTATAGTATCACTCCCTGTGGGATCGATCCCCACTCTTAGTTGGGTTTATACTTGTTAGCGACTGCCTACACTTAGAATTGGATGAAGTGTAGTTGAGCGTTATCAAGGGGTTGCACTTTCGGTGCATTGGGAACCTCTTGATCTTGAGGATTAACACTTCTCCTAGAAGAACGTGCTCGAACAGCTCTTCGTAGAGGCATGATCTCAAATATACGGGTAAGCACTAGTTAGAAGAAACTTTCATAGATTTGAACTCTATCACACAAAAAGGAGTAACAAGAAGCTGAAACGTTTCCTAAATCTTGTAGCCTCCTAATTATAGATTGGCGCGCTACACCGATAACAAGGACTCTACAGACACGGCTTCATAGACTCCCTAGAACTCCTTAACTCTTGGCTATAATACCAAGTTTGTCACAAGCCAGGCCTACACCCTGTCGTGACTGGCACTCAAGAACCATTTCTGATCCCCAAGAAAACCCTTAGCCTGGCTTCTTAACTTCCATGACACTAAACAATGTGCGGAAGATTAAAATAGACGAACACTTAGACATTCAAGATAAGTCTTATAATATTGTCTTGAAAATACCTTACATGAGTTATAAAGTAACAAAATACTCTGAGAAACAATGGAAACATCTAGTACTATATGTCTATGAAGCCTCTAGCAATGTAAGATAGATGTCAGGACAAGACTCGCGACACCTCATATACTACTAAACTGAATGGAATGGGAATCTCCCAGAAGCAAAGAGGCCTTACCAATTAATGTTTACGAGTGAATATTGATCTCAACGAAATGCTTTTTGATGATCTTAAGCACTTCTATCTTCATCATAATAAGATGCAAGTCGAATGATGTCAGTACATTGAATTTTCTCTATGCTAAACATTTAGAAAACTATTTCACTTCCTTCTTACTCTTTTTCGTGTGATAGACTTCAACTTTATAAAAGTTTCCTCTAACTCGTGCTTACTTGTATCTTTTTAGATCATGCCTCCACGAAGTGGTGTTAGAGGAGGTCCTGCTAGGAGAAATGTCAACCCTCGAGATCAAGAGGTTCCCAATGAACAAGAAGTGCAACCCCCTCAGGGAGATGTCACCAATGTTAAATTCAGGAATGCTATTCAGATGTTGACCTAGGTTGTGACCAATCAAGTTGGTTAACAAAGAGTGGTTTGTCATGGTGTGGTTGATACATCAAGGACCCATGAGTTATTAGGAATGACTGCCCCAGAATTCACAGGGTCAAACATCACTAAGGATACGGAAAACTTTGTGGAGGAGCTACAGAAAGTAGTTGAGCTTATGCGTGTTGATGATGCTAAGCGTGTGGAGTTAGCTTCATACCAACTCAAGGGTGTTGCTAGGATTTCGTACGGCCAGTGGAAGAAGAAAAGGGCTGAAGGGGCACCACTTTTGAGTTGTGTTGTCTTTGAAAATGCCTTCTTGGGGAGCTTCTTTCTCCGTGATCTAAAGGACACAAAGGTGAGAGACTTTTTGAATATTAAGAAGGAATCCATGAATGTGCATGAGTATATCCTCAAGTTCACCCAGTTGTGCCGTTATTCTCCGGAGATGGTGGCGGATATGAGAAGCAGGATGAGTCTGTTTGTGTTTGGGTTATCTCGCTTGTCAAGCAATGAGGGTAAGAAAGCTATGTTGATAGTTGACATGGACATAGGAAGGCTTATGATCCATGTGCAGTAGTTTGAGGAAGATAAGCTGAAAGATAGAGAAGAGTTCCGCCATAAGAGGGCTAAGACAACAGGTCATGAGTCTGAACAACAAAAGATCAGAAATGTGAACCGATCATCTTTTTAGCATAACGTATAGTCCCACCATTTTTAAGGCCAATTTTTTCATTTACCTGCCAACTTTTAGTAATTACGCGGCTTTCCCAGTTTTTTTGTGCGTATTAGCCAATGGATCTAGCGCCTAGGAGCACCCAAAAAAAAACTGATTTTTTTAGAACCTCTTTAATGAATTGGGGAAGCATTACGTATAGTCTTTTTTTTAAAGTGAAGTAGACTATACATGACTTTAGTGAATAACTAAAATCATCTGACATTGCCTGATCCAACCTAGGTCCAACAACAATACAATAGGAAAAACAAAGAGAAATAAAAGATGTCCAAGACCTTAAATGTTCGGACATCAAAGAAAAAGGGGAAAAGGGAAAAATGTCTCATCTCCTTCCTTAAAACACAAGCGAAACAACCATGGTAATCAATTGAGAGAAGCATCGATGAGCTGGAGAGACTTCTAAAACTTTAAATTCAGTATCCAACTCCACACCAAAACCTGAAAGTTGCTGAGCTTAAGGTGTTTTCACCTAAGAGATTCTAAATCTCACGAATGCCATGAAAACAATCTTAATGAAGACTTTTTTTCACTCAACAATGGCAGATCTAGTGAGCTCTATAGATGATTATGAAGTTTTTGTTGTCCATTAAACAAAGAACTGGTGGTAAATCTCCATCTTCATGTCCCTTGTAATTATCGATTCTGGTACCAAAGCTCCAGCTGGAAGCATATTACTCCAATGCCTGCTTATACCGAGAGTTCCAACAGGGTAAGTATTTGTTCCTCTCGATCCATTTCACTCTTATTGATGTCCTTTTGATTGTTTTCATGCCCTTATCCACCCATTTTTCCAGAACAATGTTTCGCGATCCTCCTCGACTCTCAGCAAATTGAGCTTAAAAAGCTGATACCACTGCTTGAAATTCAAGAAATATAGGTACTCTATTATTCTAAAAATATTCTCCCTTATTGTCACCGATTCATTTGCTTGAA
The DNA here is from genome assembly GCA_029582525.1 of Solanum tacnaense. NCBI lineage: Eukaryota > Viridiplantae > Streptophyta > Magnoliopsida > Solanales > Solanaceae > Solanum > Solanum tacnaense. Next base: position 11,887 of record JAJOOD010000484.1, read on the forward strand.
TGTTCAAACTCTAGCTACGTGAATTCACTATTATAATGTATATTTTCATGTTATCTTCTCTACGTATGATCATGAATTAGCAAAATTTCAATTTTGATATCTTCTTATCCTAAATCTAGGAAGTTTTGCTTTCTCTGTAATGATGATGCCTCGTGCCTTAGTTGGTATACCTGAAAATTTGAGTATGTTAGTCTTTGAGTACCTGCAAAATAGAAAATGTGGTTAGAAAAAAAGTTAGCCAACTGATTTACTTCTCTGAGTATGTGTTCCACTGACACTTCCTTGTCCTCTGTAAGCATCTTAATCCTCTTGATCTCCATCACAATGCCCCAAGGGGTTTCCCAAATTCCATCTAGAATATTCTTCAGAGAAAGAGAATCAGTTTCAAGAGTAACACGGAGAAGATTATATTGTACATAGTACTCTAGACCCAGTCATAATGCCACAACCTCTCCCACTAGATTAGCACCATCAAATAATCTACTGACTTCAGCAAACATTAAATTCCTTTCTCCATTCCTGATAGAAAAAGGCCCAGAACTTGGGCCTAGATTTCTTTTAGATGCACCATCAGAGTTACATTTAAAGCACCTCATCACTGGAGGATTCAACACTACTATTCTGCAACCAAGAGTGGGAGTGTACTCCTGAAAGAATTTTATCAACCCAGGCCAAGATGTTGGTAATATTTTTAGCCAAGGGTAGTTATACTTGGCTAACAGAAACAATTTTTTGTTTATTTCTATTTCCATACCCACATGTGTCATTCTTCCTCCATGATTAATGGTCTTTTTCCTCTTCCAAATCTGACATATGATGAACAAATGAACTACATTGAAGAGCATTACGTATAGTCCCATAATTTTGTAAGGAATATTTTCGCATTACTAACCAACTTTTAGAAAGAACACGACTTTCAAGGTTTTTCGTGTGTATTAGCTCATAGATCTGGCGCCTAGAAGAACCCTAAAAAATATTCTAAAAAATAATTATGAGGACCTCCATAATGAGTTGTTGAAGCATTACGTATAGACCCACTATTTTTATGGCCTATTTTCGCATTTACTACCCAACTTTTAGAAATTACGCGACTTTTTGGGTTTTTCATGAGTATTAGCCCATGGATATGGCGCCTTTGAGCATCAAAAATAATTCTGAAAAACTTTATGATGATCTCTGTAATGAATTGGTAAGCATTACGTATAGTCTCACCATTTTTACGACTTATTTTCGCATTTACTAGCCAACTTTTATAAATTACGTGACTTTTTCAGTTTTTCGTATGTATTATCCCATGGATATGGTGCCTCGAAATACCCAAAAAAAATCTGAAAAAACTTTATGAGGACCTCCTTAATGAGTTGGGAAGCATTATGTATAGTCCCGCCATTTTAAAGCCTACTTTTGCAAAAATAGGCTTAAAATGATGGGAATATACGTAATGTTCCCCCAAATCAATATTGAGGTCCTCATAAAGTTTTTTCAGAAAAAATTCTAGGGTACTCCAAGACGTCATATCCCTGGGCTAATACACACGGATAATCAAGAAAATTGTGTAATTCCTAAAAGTTGGCTCGTAAATATAAGAATATGTCTTAAAATTGTGGGAGTATACGTAGTTCTCCCCAAACTCAATACAGCCTCATAAAGTTTTTTTGGAAAAAAAATTAAGGTGCCCCAACATGCCAAATCCATGGGCTAATACACACGAAAAATCAAAAAAGTCGCATAATTTCTAAAAGTTGGCTCGTAAATGCAAAAATATGACTTAAAATGGTGGGAGTATATGTAATGCTCCTTCAACTCGTCAAGGAGTTACTCATAAAGTATTTTATAGAAAAAAAATGGCTGCTCCAAGGCGCTAAATCTATGGGCTAATATACACTAAAAAACAATAAAGTCGTGTAATTCCTAAAAGTTGGCTCGGAAATGCAAAATACTTTAAAATGGTGGGAGTAAACATAATGCTCCCCCAACTCATTATGGAGGTCCTCATAAAGTTTATCCATAAAAAACCTTGGGGTGCCCCACGGTGCCAAATCCATGGGATAGTATGCCTTAAAAATGGTGGGATTATACGTAATGCTCCCCCAACTCATTACGGAGGTCGTCATAAAGTTTTTTCAAAAAAATTCTGGGGTGCCCAATGGGCCAAATCCATGGGCTAATACACACAAAAAAAAACCCGCCTAATTCCTAAAAGTTGGCTCGTAAATGCAAAAATATGCCTTAAAAATTTGTGGGATTAGACGTATTGCTCCCCCAACTCATTACAGAGGTCCTCATAAAGTTTTTTCTGAAAACATTTTGGGGTACCTCAAGACCCCAAATCTATGGGCTAATACACACGATCAACCAAGAGTCACGTAATTACTAAAAGTTGACTTGTAAATACAAAAATATGCCTTAGAATTGTGGGAAAATCATCTCGCTGAAGGTCCTTAGAAATATGATTTGAACAATTTTCCCTTCATAAAAATATTCTCTTTTAGACAATAAAAAAATCACCATTTTTTGAATTATTATACCTTTATTTAATGATATTAAATATTGACTGTAATAAACATAATAAATATTAAATAAAAAATTTCTTATTACGACTAAATTCCTACATGAAGATCTTTTTTCAATTAAAATAAACTTGATCCAAAATAAGTAGCCAAATACCCTTCAAATAATAAGAAAAAAAACTTATAAAAAACATCCAAAAATAGGCCCCAAAAAAGGTCTTTGAACGTGTTGGTAATCCTTTTTAATAAGGCTTGGTTCTCCCTGTTCTTCTTATTATTTTTCTTAATTAGAGTCAAATGATTGTTAGCACAATAATTAAATAATAATTATCTGAAGATATACATGTTAATTTTTCCTTAACCGAACCGGCTAGTTCACACCCCTATTTCCCATCACTCTTTTTTGCACATTCTCTTACCTATTAGGTTTCCGAAATAAAGGTAGAGTGAACAACCAACGACTAATCAAAATCAGAAAAATTGTGATGCAAAATTTAAGTAGCAATCAAAATAAACATTGTATTTAAACTAATATTACATTAAAACAGGTAACAACCATCAAAACAAGGTATTATTATAAATTTAGAACAAGTAACTTTAAAGAACTAGAGTCTCATATACATAAACTCAAAATCTTGGCTTCAACTCTACCTCTAATCATACGGTACCAAAGATGGATCCAATGTGTCCTTCGGTGATCACCTTGAGTCGATCTTCCATGTCCTTCATGGATTGATAAAATGGAAAGCATAGTTGGTAGAAGCAAGTATGTGAAGATGGCAAGTGATCATCAAACTTGGAGGTTTTGTGGATTGATAGTCTTGAATCAAGACCGACAAAGCCCTCTAAAGGCAGAGACTTAATTGAAGTCCAGAAGAAAAGGAGCATTTTTCTCTGCTCAATACATATACTCTCGACTATCTACACGCAAAGAAAGAAAAGTAACTCACGTCGATGTAATGAAAGTGAAGGATCTACAATAATGACAAAACATTTTGAATAATCGATGTGTTTGTCGAGCAGTCAAGCAGTCAAGTAGAGACTCATCAAATTATGCTTCAATTGTGTTGCTTTTATTAAATGTGTGCTACCAGTAGATAACAGGCTATAGTTTGACTTTTTAAATGAAGTTTAAAGACAAGTTTAATGGGTTATCGACATATTCAGCGTACCTTCCAAAACCAGGATATTTGAAGATCACTTTCTTCATAGCCATGGTAATCAGTATGTGCTTTCCAATCTTCGACAGAAATATCACTTCTACCACCAAGCATCAAGTTGAAATCTTCAAGACTAAGACACCGGAAGAAGGACGGGAGCCTTGACATAGTTATTACATCTGAAAATCCTTCTAAGAAATACGTGACTTGATCTGCTATTGATGTTACATAGTGATGTTGGATAAGCAGATTAACATAGGTCTCCATGTTCTTGCTGTCCACAACAGTATCTTTCCCATTGGGACAGAGCTCTGTTTCTCTCCTCAAACCCAACTACTCAACTTCACAAACAAATGTTAAGCCTAACACATCTTGATCCACTTTCTTTGCATCTATATTTAGTATCTCCTTGCAGCCACGGTACAAGAACGGATCCGCATCTCTAATGTCCTCCAATAATACACCCTTTCCAGCCAATTGTAAGAAAAATATGTGATCAAAAACAACTTCGATTTATACGTCTTATGCTAAGGCCAACGCAGTCATCCTACCAGAGAACCAAAAATACTCAAGGTGTAACAGATTCACTTCAGATGCTGCAGCAAGCACAAATGGTAGATGAGAAATATTTCTACACTAAATAAAAGGAAAAAGGGTCAAATATACCAATCCCTCAACATTGTGATTTAGAGTGGATATACCTTTTTTGAAAAAACAGACCCTCTTCTACTCACTCATAAAATGATATAGGGTCGGGTATGAGTAATAGAAGGATTAGGTGTTTATTAGTTAGGTCGGGTTTGGAGGGTTAAAATAAAATGTGTGAAAAAATATTTTTAAGACACCTAAGACGGTGAAGTGTATCTATGAATCATTTTTTAGGCAACAAGGGTATATAGGAACCACTTATTAGATAGTGAGATTACGTACAAGCAACCCTTCATAGACATTGAGAGCAGTGTTTGGAATGAAGGAAAGTATTTTCTATGTGAAATGTTTTCAAAATCTTTTCTCGGAAAATAAGGTGGTTCTAACTTATTTTCTCATGTTTGGTTGGTGAGTGGAAAATATTTTTTAATATTTGGTTGATTAATGATAAAAAAAATTGGAGAAAATAATTTTTCTATTTGGCTAGAGAGTAGAAAATACATATTAAGAAATAGTTTCTGACCCAGAAACTAATCTTGGAAGTTGATCCAGGACATGACCCCGACATCCGAATTGAGGACCCCAATGACTGGGTCAGGTTCAGGTTCTGACCCAGACAAATGACGTAAGACTAACCTTGACTTTTGACCCGGGACCTAATATTCAATCTGGGACCCAACTTTGACTTTGACTCTAATCTCAACACCCGGATCGGGACACAATACCGATGACCAATAGTATATCCAACCCAGACTCCTAAATTGAGACCTGACTTTTGAACCAAAACCCGACCCCGACACACAACCCCAATGAGTACTGGTCCAGAACCTGACCTCAACTTTGACTCGGGACCTGACTTTTAAGCTGAGAACCAACCCCAACACCTAAATCTACACATGACCTCAACAACCAATTGGGATTAAATCTTGACACTCGATTCAGGACACGACACTCGAATTGAGACCTGACATCTCAACTAGATCATGATTTTTAAAGTGGGACCCGACCTTACTTCCAACCCAGGACATGACATCCAAATTGAGGCTTGACCCCGACTATCTACTCGAGGTTTGATGTGTCATGAACTTATGGCACATTTGACACCCAAAACAGAGGATTATTGCAAGTAACCAAGCATTTTTTTGTCAATATGATGCATTTTGGTGTAAAATGCAAGAAAAGAGGTTTTGGAAGCAGTTGAAGGAGAAAAGCCTAAATAGAAATGAAGTGGTTGAGGACGGATTCTCATAGGAGCCGTGGATCTCTGTACGGTCCGTGAAGATAGGCTAAAAGAGGAAAATGCCAAGTGCAAGACAACTAGATCTTGTATGGTCTGTGGTGACTTCTATGATTAGGCTAGGATTCTGTGAAGCTTGAGACTAAATCAGAAGGACAGTTGAACGGGACTTCGTACAAGACATGGAGACCTATATGATCTGTTTTGAGGCTCATAGGAAGATAAGACTAAGTTGAACAAATTGTTCTATGTGAAAGATTATGGAGGGATTAACGGACCGTGAAGAGCTTTACGGGTCATTTACCCTCCCATAAACAACAACGACTAGGATTCATCTCTGAGACTATAAATAGTTACTTAAGGTTTTATTATATTATTATTCCTATTTTGAGACAATTCTTTATCCACAAGACGATAGCTTTCCTTTTTTTCTTTTCTTTGGATAACTAATCAACATTTTGATCTTAAGTTTGAATTCTTAATCAAAACTGAGTGAATCTCACTATCGTGAATGTTTCACTTCTAACTCTTCGTCAATATTTCACTACTATTTTGTCGAGAGTATGAGCAGCTAAACACCACAACTTGGGTTGTGGGAGCCCTGACTAGGTAGGAATTGTAGGATCAACCACAAATGATTGTCGATTAATGCCATGCATACTTCATTTTTATTTTTATTTTGAATGCTTTCTAACAAATGCATGCGTTAGAATTTGCCGTTTTCATCACTTGCTCGAGGGAGAAGGGTAAGATTAGAAAAATCTAGAAAAAAATGAACTTTATATTCTATAAACTCGTTTTAAAAATCATGACCCGACCCCGACAACCAATCCAGAACCCGACATTGAAACTAGGATCCAACCCTGACATCTTATGTGGGACCCGACTTTAACACCTGACCTAGGATCTGGTTTCTGAATAGTGGTCTGACCTTGATACCCAACCCCAACCACTGATTTAAGACTTGAATTTAATACATGCCTTGAGACTCGACCTCGACTCTCGACTCTAACAGCTAACTCGAAACACCACCCCAATATCTGACACAAGACCCGACCTTGCTTCGAGATTTGACCTAGAATGCTTACCTACGACATGACACCTAAATCGAGATTCAACCCTGAGTTGATTTGAGACTTAGGAGTTAGGTCTCTAATGGAGGTCCAGAATTGGGTTTTGAATTAACAATCAAGAGTCGAATTCCTAATTAGTATCGAGAATCGATACCCAAGACTTGCGTTAGTGTGGAAACCTGAGGTGTGAGGTTTAAAAAGAGTTGTGGAAAATATTTTTCTTATTTTTTGGAGATAAGTCACATCTCTCAAATTTGAGTAATAATGCATAAATGAAATGAAAGGTTACCTTGATTTGGGAAAAATCTTCTATATCGTCTGGGCAAGCAACAAAAAGCCCGTTTTTTGGGTTGAAAATCTCCTGGGATGCTAGTAAGAACCATGCCCTCAATACACCAGGCCCAGTAGCTTGTTCCTCTTTGAATTCCACAAAGAAACTGCCTGGCATATTTTTGAGTTTGGCAATATACTCGAACGAGTCTACCAGCAATTTGGACCTATCAATGAGCATGTAATACTGATCATGTTCATCATCTTCCACTTTTGGAAGCATCATCATTGCCAATTTCCTCCGTATATAAAAGTTTGTTACCTCTTTTTGCTAAAAAAGCCAATCATAATGTTCTAATTCCTCTGCAAACTTAGCGATCAAAATGCATAATGAAACCTTTACTTGCTTCATTATCCGCCAAAAATCATTCTCCATATCCTTATACAGTTTGGATTTATTATGTAAGTCCTTCAGAATGTCAAGATATAAAGACCACTAAGGAACAATTAAAACATCTCCTTTTTTATCATTGTAACCCAATAACCTTAAAGACCACGTTATTTTTGCGAGCAAATCATAGAACATCTTACACAAGGGTAAACCAATCTTTTTATAAAACTTTGCTTCATGAGTGTCATTGTCCATCAACCATAAGACATTCCACATTGGATGAACAAATGCTGTAAAATCATGAACAAGGGTAAACGATAACCCCACATATCCAGTTGTTCCCATAGTCGAGTCTAAATCATGGGATAACTCAGCTGATATCTCCATAAGACATGGAAACACATCGTTAAAAGATACCAACATTTTCATGCCATACTTGCACCTCGCGATCCCTGTGGACTCTATCATAGCCCCTAAATTACTCCGACAAATACAATACAATCCATCCTTAGTCCCCACATCTTCTCGCAAAATATTACAAAAATTTAAAATTATAAAAGCATATATTGGTGTAAGGGAATTACTCTTAAGTGAATCAATAAATTCACGAATGCATATATAAGCAATCTTTGTATAAGGGTGAGTCATATAAAGTGTTACCAAAGATTTTGGAACAGAGGAGGAAATAAATAACTCGAGATGTTCTGATGCTCGATCAAAATCATTTGGTGTCACACTCAAAAAATTCATAAGCACGCTTTGTATATGATCTGAGACCAAATAGGGCTTAATCGTGTTATCTTTGTTTTTGCATAGCTCCAAAATTCTTGAAGAGAAGTCATTCCATTGATCCATCGCGATGACAAGATCACTCTTACACTTATTGGTGGCGGTGTTGTCGTTGTTGATGGAAAATGGAGACATTCCAGCAAAATGGTGTAGTAAATTTGGGTGTAGAAGAGAGCAGAGAAATAAATAGAGAAAGGCAGGGGAATGTGATAAATGTGAGGGGAAAATTGGTTTAAAAGAGAAGGGAAAAGATAAAATGGTAATTAATATTTTAATAATTAATCCCTTGAATATATTTTAAAACAATTTAAGTCCTTTAAGTTAATAAAAGTGAAATTTTGGTACTAATTATGTATTTAAAAAATTATATTTCCATTGGAATTGTTCAAGACATAGGGACTCCAATGAAGAGTTGAGTAAAAGTCACTCAGTGAGTAAACGGATCACATACTTGGAGACATGAATAGAGGAATTTTCGATTCTTTATAAAGTATGCAAGTGTTGAGAGAATGAAGTCTGGTGACTACATAACAAGAACTATGGGAAAAGGAGTTGCATGTTTCCGTCAAATCTCAAACACTGCAACCTTAAAATATACGTCAGACGCTAGAAACATATATTTTTTTCAAATAGTAAAAATTACACCAGATATCGAAAATTCTAAAAACTACAAAAAAAATTCCTCATGAATATGAGTTTCTATTAATTACTTTTTGATATTTTTTTGTTAAATCAAAAGTCGTTAAAATATCTTACGATAAGGACAAACGTTCACAATTGACAAACTTAGAGGACTTAATCGTTCATGAGTATATTTAAGTGATTATTTTTCAAATACCTCAAACATAAGGGACCATCTCGAAATTTGTCTCATACTTTCCGATATTGTAATCTAATCTAATCTAGTATATCTTTTATGATTTTTACTGAATTTTTATAAATGATTTTCACCATTTTAATGGTAGCCTTTATATCTTTTTTGACTATTTTTGAACTTTTTAAAAACTGTTCGCCATTGTAATATCGATATTTATATCTCTTTTGACTTTTTCGTACTTAAAAAAAATTGAAATTATAATTCAACATATTATAATTTGATTATGCGATTTTGTTTAACATTTAATCTTTTTTCCATATTTTAATAGGGTCTAGTATGATTTAAATTTCTTTTTTTCTACTATTGCAATCCGATCTAGTGTACACATACTCCTTTAAAAAAAATCTCATTAGATTTTTTATTTTTGAAAGGAAATGCGATCTAGTATAACTTTTAATTTTATGAAATCTTTTAGTATTTGTTTATATTAATCTTTGTGGAATTTTTTACATTCTAGAAACTTCCGCATTTTGTTTTTGTTATGTATTAATTTTTTCATTACTGTAGCTCAATGACATTGTCATGATCCAAATCGTCGTGAATGACACCCACGCTAATTCACCTAGTGGGAGAACCAACTTCTAACCCAAACCTTAGACCAATACATCCCTTGGAAAATTAAGTCATCAAAATAAATAATAAGAAAATAGTTTCAAACAACAAAGGATGGAGTCCCCATAAACTTTATCAATAGCCGGAACATTTATGCGGAAATAAACCCCTAAGAATAGAAAGTCGTAGTATAAAAAATCTAAATAAGTCAAGAGTGGGGATGCAACCCTGAAAACTTAGAACATACGAACTAATAGTCTAATGTCTTTGTCCGAAACGATTGAAAAGAAAATGAAGAGGAACCCATGGCAGCCTGGAAGAGTAACTCACGCATGGATTTAAAGTCAAGCATCCCTTAATTAAGGTCTCGTATCAGCCATTAGAAAATGCCTTGTACTCAATAAGAACAGAGCATGTGCAGTATCAGTACACAACCACAATGTACTGGTAGGATCACACGGTTAGTCCAAACTATTAATGTAAATAATTAACCACCATACAGAAAATACAGTACAACACACATAACCATGATCACCGAAACACAAACTCTCAATCACAATATCATAAAATCAACCAATACATGGATGCATGTCCCATATGGTCACAATTACAAATACGCGATCCTCTTATGAAACCACAATACATATATTTGATCCTATCATGGAACCCACACACTAGATGTTAGTATAACAGTGCAGTACCCAAGCCAACCAGAGTTAGTAATCATATCAGGCGTAGTACACAAGCAGACAATTAGTATTCGTGTACCAAACGTGGTACCCGAGCCAGCCAACAATCATGCACAATCACAATCACAATGAACAGTAATAATTGAAAACCACAAGTAATTTAAATAAGTTCACTGGATGAGAGTATCGCCGTGATGTCTTTTCACATACATCCTTATGTCTTACCAAGCATAAATTATACAAGTGATGTTATAATGCAGTACACATGCATACTGACATAAATTGTAACCACCAGCTTCCTCGATTCAAGCCTCTTGGAAATTCTAAAGAATCCAAGTTTTTTCCTTTTTAAAGTGTTTTGGCTTATTCTTGATCTAAAACAAACAATACCTACAACAATCAATAAAAAATGACCTAATTATATTCGGATTATAACCAAATCCCTAACCTCAGGCCGGTTCATGATAATTCTATTAAAACTAAGGTTTTTCCACCATTAATTCAAGTGAAGAACCTCCCCCAGGAGTGTTATCCTAGATTCTAACATTTAACAATCAATTTTCAAGATGAGGGAGTGACGAACTTACCTTTACGAATGAATTTCGTGGAAAATCAAGTATGAACAGTTCTAATTCGCCTCTCTCAATTCCCAGAACAATAGTGCAAACAATAGGAGGGTTTGAAACTTTTTCTACATAAAACCCCTACTTACCCTGTTATAGCTAGGGATGGCAATGGGGCGGAGACGGGAGGGTTGAACTTCACCCGCAAAAAATTTAACCCTCCCCGCATAAATTTTTTAATATTTTTTTTCTAGGTAAGTTTGATACTAAAAATAAAACTCATAAAAATAAATTTATTTTTTCATTAAGTTATATTAATTTAATAGATAATGACTTAAAATTTTATTTTTTAGAGGTCAATTGGAAGCATGTAAGAAATTGTATTAGTTTTGATTGTACCATTTTCATTTACTATCTTGAATATTTTAGTAAATTTAAAGAAATATATTAATAGATAATGTTCTATCACTCTTCTAACAAGTAAAAAGTTAAAATTAAGTTTGAACCAGCATAAAACCGCATAGACTCGCAACCCGCCCCGCCTCGCATTAGTTTCCTAAAAACCCACTTCAACCCCCCCCCCACATCCCTCCCTGCCCCACATAACCTTAAACCCACACCTCCTCGGACAGCTTAAATTTTCCCCGTCCCATTGTTATCCCTAGCTATAGTGACCCTGACCCGCTATAGCGGCACTAAGCCCGCTATCATGCATATATGTATATGCCCGCACTAGCGGACACCTCCCTCTATAGAACATGACACAAACTTCAAAGACTCAAAATTCCCTGAAAATCTCATTTTTCACAACATACCTATTTCCCTTGATGTCCCGAACTATCCCTTTCACGCCGAATTCGATTCTGTGAAGCCCTACAAGTTTCCTAATATCTGGCTACTAGAAAATATAACCCAAGCCTAGAAGTATCACTCAACCCATACTTGGAGGTCCCTATATCTCACCTCACCCAAATTCCCTCTAAACCTAGCTTAGCCTAAAAAATTTATGTCACCTTCCGAAAACTTTTCTAACCTGATTCATTTTATCATTGGCCTACTCATAACGACGGGGTCAGATCGTTACAAAATATTTGCATGAAGTGATAGAGTGTGTGGTAGAGCACGTGGCTTTTAACCATTTTGTCGTAGGTTCAATCCCCGTAGACTGTGAGTTAACCGTAAAATGTTGCAAATTTTTGCCCCATTAGGACCATTGAGGAAAATTATTATATTAATTAATGTTATATTTCCTTCCATTGGTTGAATCAAACTTGAGTAACACCCTTAAGTTGATAAGTTGCCAATTCCACCTTTTCCACCAGTGTCATTCCCATGATCATCAACACCTTATACACCTCATCGTTGAACTCTTGAAGATCTTCATCAACCTTGGAACCATGAAACTCCAAAGGATTCATCCTAGAGAAATATCTTACTCTAGTTGTCGTTGTACCCACATTTGGGTTCACAGGGACCACAACCTCCCAATTGGCTTGAGCCAACACTTGCAAAGCAAACCTAAACTCCGCATTATTCACTTTTTCGGTCAAAGGGTCAACCGGAACTTGAGGAGTTTGAGCTTCTCGTTCAACATTCTCATTCACATTCATCCTACTGTATGCTCTTCGAGGGGACATATCCTGAAAAGCATCAAATAAGGATTAGGGGAGATACATATAGAGTTACACTCTATCACACGACTTTAGAGTAATGAAGAAGTGGAGTGTCCTAAATATCGTTTAGCTTCTTATTCATAAATGTGGTGTGCTTCACACTCATGAATAAGACTCTACTCAACATGGCTTGTGAGACTTCCTAGGACCTTTCTAAACCTTGTGCTCTGAATACCCAGTTTTTCACAATAGAGTATACCCTAGGCGTTACATGGAGCATAGGACCTCGAGAGACCCTACACAAGCCACTTAGTATACAACATACAAGATAACCAAATTTAAAGAATTCAAAAGACAATTTTAAATCATAAGGAATTTGACAAAAGCGGAAGTCTAACATAAGTCTTCAAGCCATCTAGTACATCATAAGGAAAGTTTTTGGGACGTAACTCATACATCACATACAAGTTTGAAATGAAAATGACATAAAGCACTAAAAGAGTCTTGGTCCTCGGAACATAAGGACTTACCAATCTTCGAAAGCTTAAAGCGATCAACTAGCCACAAGTGTGAGGAATGGGAGCGCCCAGACCCTACATTAGTGAAACAATGTAGGCACAAGTGTGCATTAGTACATGGAATGTACTAAGTATGATAGAAATAAACAAGAATTATGAAATCAGGCTAAAAGGACTTTACATGACATGTAATGACCAAGATAAATCATAAAATAACATGTTAGAACAGTACTGCAGATTTTCTCTCTAAAAGAAGTCACAAAACTGACATAGTTCATCACTACTACACTTACCAACAACTACCAGTAGAGGCCAAAGGTAGTTATTTGCTGGAAAAGATGGACATGTCCAACTTTAGAAGAAAGAGATTGAAAAGAATTAAACAACCTCCATGATGTTGCACTCCTTAGTCAACTACCCTGTTCATTATAGCTTTTCTGTTAGATTTAGCTTTTTGGATAGGCTTAAGTTTCATTCTCTTCTTACTTTGTAAGGGGAGAGTCTCCCTTATTTATACTTCCTAGTTACTTTGTATCGAGAGGAGTCCTCTCTTCTAGGTGCGTAGAGATTAGGTTTCCTTTATAGTACGGGGACGAGTTGACTATCCTTAGGAGGAAGGTTGACTCTTGAACCACCATAGGACTAGAGGTAAGGTTTTATGTCCCCCTCCTTGTATTTTGCTTTTATTTTTATTTATGATAAGGCCTGGGGGTGTTGCTAAGCTCCTGACCCCCCCAAGGGTCGTTTAAAAAAAAAATAAAAAAATAACATGTTAGAAAACATAAGTCGTAATCATGGTCAAAGTAATCTAAGAAACTTTAAAACACATTCGAGATACTTTTAGGAAGTAATCTTAGTTCATTATTAGGGGAAGTTTGACATTAACCGAGTTCTTATGGAATTTCAAAGAAAATGATAGGGCAAAGCATTGGATAGCCTAGGATGACACTTGTCTGCCTAAAGAGGAGGGGGGTCTTGGCTTTACATCCCTCTTTGATGTGTCCAAATCTTTGTTCGCAAAGCTTTGGTGGAACTTTAGAACTGAAGGCTCTTTATGGTCTCACTTTATGTGGAACAAGTACTACAAGAGATATAGACCTCAACAGGTAGAATGGAGGGGAGGATCTCAAGTTTGGAAGATGATGTTAATGGCTAGAGACAGCTTTGATCAAGAAATATGGTGGGAACCTAGATGTTGTCATGCTAGCTTATGGTATGACAATTGGACACAACTTGGAGCCTTACATTACATCATGCCTCTTGATCATGTTATTGATGAGAATTTTGAAGAAGTTAATCAACTAAGAGTGGATGAAAGGTGGGATAATAACTTGTTGACTGAACTTATTGATTCAAGTATTTGTGATCATGTGAATCAAGTCATGGGTACAATTCAGCAGATAGAGGAAAATGATAAACAGTGGTGGATGCCCATCAACAAAGGAAAATTTTATGTAGGGAGTGCTTTTGAAATTATCCAAAGCAGGAAGGATCCTCACAAGGATATAATGTTTATATGGGAGAGGTGCTTGCCTTTTAAGTTTTCTTTTCTAATGTGGAGGATATGGTTTCAAAGGATTCCAATTGGAGAAGTCCTGGTTAAAAGTAGGATAGCTAATCATATAGAGTGTTATTGTTGTGACACTAATAATCGAGAATCATTTAACCATTTGTTTGTACTCTGACCGGATGCCACATATCTCTGGAAGTTGTTTGCAGGGGCTATTGGAATGCAAGGTCCATTCATTCAACTGAAACAAACTATTTATAAGTGGTGGGAAGAAGATTGTGCAACTAAGTTGAAACCTTTGTGTAGGGCAGTACCAAGTTTTATCATCTGGCAATTATGGAAAAGGAGAAATATAATTTTACATGGGGTAGCATGACGAGACATACTATGGTGCTGGAGATTAATAGGAATATACATTTGATGGCAAAATCAAGATATTCTTGGTTAGCAGAAATGCCTAATACTTGGACATCCATTGTACAATTTCTAGAAAACTACACAACACTAATTAACAATACAGTGGTGAGGTGGAAGTTTCCTGAAAGGGAAAGCTACAAATGCAACTCAGATGGGTCTAGCCTAGGTTCAAATGCTTTTTGCATCAGAAATGGTCAAGGAGAGTTGGTGTATGTTGAAGCTTGCAAAACTGAGTTTTGTTCTGCATTACAGGCTGAAGTAAAAGGATTTAAAGGGGGTCTACTGTATTGCCTAGGTCACAAACTCCTCCCTCTGACTATGGAAACTGATTCGGTAACCATTAAGAAGATTTGGATGGAATTTGGAGGTGCCTTGGATTATTTCTGTAGACATTAGAAAAATTATGGAGGCAATGGAGAACAAGGATGTGACAGTAGTTCATACATTTCGAGAAGGGAACAAGCTCGCAGATTATTTAACTAACATAGTTGTTAATTTTGCAGGGACAGGTTCCTTTCACTTTAATCATACTAATGATCTACCAATACAAGCAAAAACTATTCTGCAGTTGGATAAACAAGGAACACCAAGTATACGAATCAAGAAGGGCCAAAACAATCTATTTAGACTACCAAATTAAAGTTCAAGCAGTAAATAAAAGGAACAGTCAAGGTTACCAATTTGAGAATCAGAAAAGTACAAAACAAACAGTACAATGGGATTTCAATAAATGACAACATCAATAACAGGTTGTAGTAGAAGCAACTCAAGAGACAAATAAGTTGAGTAGCTGAAAGGTTACCTTAATCTCCTGGTAAATGTTTAATATGCAAGGTGAGAGATTAGTCGACTTAAACAATGGTATTAATCCCGTTTGGGGTTCAACCTGGTGAGGAGAATAATCAATGATTGAACATCAAAATCATATCTCAAAACTAAACAATCTAATAGTCAAGGTAAGTGCTTATCTCGATTGAACTTGAATCCAAACTCGTCAAGGCGCCAGTCGATTTTCCCCAAATCCGAGCTCAATTGCTTTTGTCTAGCCCAAATCAACAAAACCCAGGTGGAAGAAGTCTTCAAAGGTACTTGAATCATGACATCAGTGATATTTGTTGATGTGGAAGTGATTGCAACCCATACCTGGAACGTTATCGAAAATTTCCCCAAGATAATGTGAGATAATTCTTTGTTCGTCTTTCAAAGGACCTCCAGCGTGACAATTCGGTGAAGATGATGAGATTTGGCAGACATGGGTCTCACTTTTTTTCCTAATATGTTATTACTTTGATTTCTCTTTTGTTTTTAGTTTACTGGATTTTTTTATTTTTTTTGTTTTAATCGGGTCACTTTTGGACCCAATTGCAGTATTTTATTTCTTTTAAATAAAAGGGGTGGACTTTGTCCACTATTCAATTAAAAAAAACCTATAACATTGAATCTGGTGTCTATCCCACACCAAAAAAGAGATGTCATTACTGTAGACATCCAATTGGCATAACATTTTCAAAATTCATAACTTTTAAGTTCTATTTATTCAATAGTTCAAAATACTTTTTTTTATAATTTTAAATAAGTTTATCGATATTTATCCTTCTTTGTCAAAATGTCAGATTTTTTATCAATTAATTTTAATTACATTATTTTTTGTCATAGCTGGTTAAATACGTTTCAAATATTTGTTCATTTTGATTAAATCGTTATTTCTGTTAAATTACATTTTTTACATGTGATTAGTTACATTCATTACATTTTTTAATAATCATTTTATTAGTTACATTTGTTAATATTTATTTTGATATTTTGCACAATCTAAAAAATCATTCACATATGGATAAGATTCCATACACAGATATTTTATTAACCGGTGATTTTCCACGGATTTAAGATAATGGTATTGCACTATTGATGGTTTTCAATTTCCTATTTAAAAAATAGCTTGGTCATTAAGTTAGAGTGTGGTGAAATATTTTTAGAGTAGAATTGGAAATTATCAGATTCTTATCCACAAAAGGGCTTCACTAGTTATTAATTTTCCGGCTGCCACTACCCCGGAATCCGGCGAAGTTCCGGCAATCCAAAACTCCTTTTCCATTTTTCGGCGAAACCCAGCTCATCTCTCCCCTTTTATCCATTGTTTCTGGTCAAACACCCTCACACACACCACCAGCTCGAAACAGACCCAAAAACCCCCAGTCTCCAGTCTCTTTTTCCGGTGAAACGCCACCCTCCAGACCACCTCCATTCACCATTTTCTCCGACCTCAACAACCAGCAACCAAACAGACCTTCAACCACCTCAAATCAACCAGACCAACCATCAAACGCCACCACCCTTCAACCCAGAAAACGACCAGCAACAGACCACCAAAATCCCACCTGAAAATAGCCCAAACGCAACCCGAATCATGACCCAAACCCACCTGAAACCACCAACCAAAACCACCCTTTTTTCGGGCAAAAATCTGACCCAAAACCACCCTTTCATCAGACCCAAAATCCCCCAAAACTTGACCCCAAACCGCAGCTCCAAACCATCGAAGAAACCCCATCCAAACAACCCCATTTTCCTCTCTTTCTTCCTTTCTTCACTCCAAGACCAAAAACAGAACACAGACCCATCTCTCTTCTCCCTCACACCACCAAGCTCGGCGAGAGCTAGCAACGCCGGAGAATAGCCAAAACCTGTCAGGAATCAGTCCCCTTCCCCTTTTCCTTTCGCAATTTTTTATTTACATTTACAGGTAGTTCAGTCCAAACTCAGGCAAAATCAGCGAACCAAAAGCTCCAAGTTTCGGCATGGCTCCAACTCCGGTGAAAAATAATCAAACCGCTGATGTGATTCCAATTCCGGTGAACAACAAGCATCACCTCGAAGCGACAGTTCCAAGCTCTGGTGACCATCATAATTTCACATTTTAATATATATCTCTATCTATTTTTCAACATTTTACTCTTATTGGTTTTTGATAAATGTTTTAATGTTACTGTTTGTAGTTATTTTATTTTAGTAAGTTTGTTGCTTTCAAACATAGGGATCCTCTATTTCATTGTTTGTTGTTGGTTCGTTGTTATTAGTCTTATTAGTTTTATTATTATTTGTTATAGTTGATATATAAATGTTGCTTGCTACTGCCTAGATTTTATTGTTATTGTTATTATCCGTCAATGTTGCTTCAATTTAATATATTATTATTGCCAAACTCCAAATCCTGTGAGTTGTCTTCTGTTCCTATTGATTTTTTTAAAAAAAATTATTTTATTTTAGGGTTGCTATTTTGTTTAAACAATTTTGGTTCGATGATGAGTCTTTAGTTATTCATTGCAATTAGCTTCTAACTTGGAAAATATTTGCAAGCCCACTGTTCATGCTATGTTTATATTTGTTTTGGACTATTTTCTTATCTTAATTATTTTGCTAATTTATTATTGAGTAGCTATTAAAATTGGCCAATGAAAAAAATCTCTCCGTCGATTTCCGAGGCCTCCCCAATATTAAAGACGGAAATTTAGTTTAATTTTATATATTTTATTTGTTAAAATTGGCCAATGAAAAAAATCTCTCCGTCGATTTTCGAGGCCTCCCCATTTTAAAAGATGATTTTTTTATTTTCAAGTTATTATTTAATTCATTTATTTTTATTTTTATTTATTTATTACTAACACTTTTACTAAGTGTCTTTACAGGTACCTGGAGTTTCTTCTCATTGAAGCTATTCGAATGGAGTTCGAATCATATTTTTTATTCATTATTGTGTATATTGTTAACGTTAGGCAAACTTAGGCCGTTTACCATATCATTGATTTACTTTATTATTTGTATATATTGCAATTTTTTTTTACTTGTATATGGTGTTATCTCCCCCTCAATTTGAAAAAATGAATTCAGTCGAGATCCACAATTGTGGATTTCGAAGGATGTCTAACACCTTTTCTTCTAAATAACTTGAACCCCTTACCTAAAATCTAATGGCTTCGTAGATCATTTAATTAGTTTCCTAGTTTTTCCTAAAATTAGGTGGCGACTCCTTTTAAAATTCGTTCATTCTTAAAGTTCTTTTAAAATTGAAATAATTGATTATTTTTTGAGTCACCACGACATTTCGCCCTATTGGAATAAAGTAGGGATGTAAACACTTACTTTCCAAGGTAAGAACCATAAACTGAGCTAAAGTGGATCCACTAGCTAATGTTTATCTAATACAAACCTATGGTGGCACATAGTTATTGGACATGGGTAATCGCCACTGGTCCTCTTGGTGCTAAGCATAAATCCCACGGTATAGTCTTTAATCATATTCATCTTTTTATCCATGAAAAGGCACAATTAAGTAGTGAATCCAAGCTAGAGTTCATTCAGAACAACTCCTAAATCTTGATTCAATCTTTAGTTGAGAAAATCTTTCAACCTTATGAATCCTTCATGTGAGAATAACATTTTACAATAACAACAACATCGATGCTTTACTCTCAAGAAACCTCAAATCATTTCATAATAACTTCATGGAAACATGCATATCTCCATAAATTCATAGGTCATAGGTTTATCATAAAGTCATGGTTGAAAAGCATAACTTAGGAATGGGCAAGTGAAATTTCAACTAATTATCATATATTAACATCAAACAATTCATTAGAAGACTTAATTAATCATAATCCATCATAATTGGAAGGAACCCACATTCCTTGAATTGAAACCCTAATTTGATAATTGAAAATTAAATTAGAAACTTGAAATCTTTAGGCACCCCATGAAGGAAAAGACTCCATGGGTAAATACACACATACCTTGATGTCAAAGCCCAAGAAAAATGGAGGATTTGGAGACTTGAATGGAACCCTAGTTCTTCTTCTTCTTCCTTAGACTTGAGAGAATTTGGGAGGATGAATTTGGTCAACTTTAGGGAATTTAGGAGAATGAGTTCAAAAATAGGAAATTTGGGGGTTTAAAACGTCTAGGTTAGAAGGTAAAACTATATTGTATTGGATTAAAATAATTATAAAATGACCCAATAGCCCTTTAAAAATAACTAACGGACCCTGTCTACTGTTGGACCTACGGTCCGTAGTCCCTTCGACGAACCGTACTGCTCAACCGTAGATAGGTTATTGGAAACCTAAATTCCACCCACTTTTGATGGATCCCATGTACCATTCGTAGGTATTCCTACGGTATGTGGGTATTCACCCATGGAGTCCTTTTCCTCCCTGGACCCCATAGGTTTCTAAATTCTCCTTTTAATTTCAATTGATTCCAGTTAAGTTTTTAATTCAATCTCATGGGTTTTATTCAATTGTGATTGATTATTTCTAATTAAGTCTTGTAATGCATGATTCATTGTTATTACATGATATTTAGTTGAAATTATTTTGATCCATGCCAAAATTATAATTTTCAAACTATGAAGCTATGATGAACTCATGAACCTATGAATTATGAAATTGATAAGTATGCTTTGAAGGAAAAGTGTGAATGTTATTGTGAAACGTGTTTCTCACGTTTATGGATTTATTGATGGAAGGTTTTCTCATCTATGTTGAATTATGTTTAAGGAGCTATTCTATGTTTTGATTTTGAAAGATGTGGATTGGTATTGATTATTTCCTTTCCTATGTTAAATTGATACTTGACTTTTATCTATTCCGTTGGGATTAAGACTTAGCACCGAGAGGGATTTGCGGTGGAGGCTCAAATAGGGTACTGTTTAGTAGCAACCTCTAGTCCAAAACTATGTGCCACCGTAGGATTGTCTTATATGACCTAGCTAGTGGATCCACTTTAGAAAAACATGATATGTATTGATTCTAACTTGGCAAGTAGTTGCCGCTTATTTTGGTATGAGGGAAATACCGGATTCCATGATATAACTCTCATGGTCGTATTATCGGTTAAAGCTAAAATTTCAAAAAATGACTATGTTTTCTTCAAAGCTTTTCTTATGTCCTTTATTTCAAATGCATTGACTATATCCTATAATTTCCATGTTTTATCTTCTTATGTTAAAATATCTAATAATCAATGTCTTCATGTTTTAAACCATTTATACTATCATTTTCATGTTTATACATATTTCCCCATATTTAGTACATTTCATGTACTAATGCATACTTTTCCCTACATTATCTAATGATTGTTGAATCCGACGTTACTACTCCACAACCTCATGGCTAGTTGGTTTCATAGACTTTGAAGATTGGTGAGTCCTCATATTCGGAGAACCAAAACTCTTTTATTGCTTTATGTCATTTCCATTTCCGACTTTGTATGTGATGAATGGGTTATGTCCCAATCACTTTCTTTATGATGTATTAGATGTATTTGAGACTATGTTAGACTTCAGCTTTTTCAAACTCTATTGATGTATAATATTCTATCTTTTGAAGTCTTTTATTCTACTATCTTGTATGATGTATGCTAAATGGCTTGTGTAGGGCCTCTCGAGGTTCTATACATCATGTTATGCCTAGGGTATACTTTAGGTTGTGACAAACATGGTATTTAGAGCACAAGGTTTAGAAAGGTCCTAAAATATCTCATAAGCCACATCGAGTAGAGTCTTGTTCATAAGTGTGAAGCACACCACATTTATGAATAGAAGGCTATAAGTTTTTTAGGAAATTCCACGTTTTTCATCATTTTAAAGTCATGCAATAGGGTGTAACTCTATATGTCTCTCTCCTAATCCTCATCCGATCCCTTTCAGGATATGGCCCTATCGAAGATCTTATGTTAGAAGAAATGTGAATCAGAATGTGGAACGAAAAGCTCCTCAAGATCTTCAAACGGATCCTCAAGTTTAGGCTGACCCTTTGGTTAATCAAGTGACTAATGCGGAGTTTCTGAGCTATTTTTCATGTGTTGACCCAAGCCATGACATCTCAAGCCAATAGGGGGTTGTGGTCCCCGTGAACCCAAATATAGGTACAATGGCAACTAGAGTGAGGGACTTCACTAGGATGAATCCCTTGGAGTTTCATGGTTCTAAGGTGGAGGAATATCCTCAAGAGTTAATTGATGAGGTATACAAGGTTTTGATGATTATGGGAGTGATGTCGGTGGAAAAGGAATAATTAGCTACTTATCAACTTAAGGGAATAGAGGGCAATTAATGTGGGTCCTCTTGATTGGGAAAAGTGTAAGGTTGTGTTTCTTGATAGGTTCTTTCCCTTTGAGATGAGGGAGGCAAAGGTACTTGATTTAATCAACCTTCTTCATGAGAATATGAGTGTGAAGGAGTATGCCTTGAAGTTCATGCAATTGTCTAGATATGTTCCTGTTATGGTTGCCGATCTTAGTTTAAGGATGAGCAAGTTTGTTTCAGAAGTGTCTGAGATAGTGCTCAAAGAATGTCATACTGCCATGCTAATCAATGAAATGGGCATTTCTCGCCTAATGGTTCATGCTCAACAAATTGAAGAGGAAAAGCTTAAGAAAAGGTCTAGGGAGGAAAAGAGGGCAAAGAGGACAAAGACGGGTGATGGTGACTTTTCACATTCAAGGTCCGACAGACATGGTCGTTCCAAGTTACGACAAAGGTTTTCCGATAAAGGTTCCTCCAATTATCCGGCTTCTAAATTCAACAAAGAAAAAGTGTAACTCTAAGACTCAAGGAGTAAATGGTGGTGGAAATGGATCTTCATTCCCCACATACCAAAAGTGTGCCAATAGTCATCTAGGAAAATGCTTGATGGGTACGGATAATTGCTTTGGTTGTGGTAAAAAGTGGTCACCGCTTGAAGGATTGTCCATCTAGAAATTCCAAGGGAAAGGACCGTAGGTAAGCTCTGCCTAGTGGCTCAGGTTCAAATGCTCCAAAGCAAAACTAGTTCTATGTACTTCAAACTCGTCATGATCAAGAGGGTTCTCCCAATATTGTTACTGGTATGTTGAAATTCTTTCATCTTGATGTTTATTCTTTGCTTGATCCCAGTGTTACCTTGTCTTTCATGACGCCCTATGTGGCTATGAGGTTTGATGTTCTTCCGGATGTGTTGTTATATCTTTTTTTTTGTCTCTACTCCTCTTGGTGAATCTATTGTGGCTAAGAGAGTTTATAAAAATTGCTTCGTCTCCTTATCTTATAGAGTCACTCACATTGATCTTGTAGAGCTTGATATGTTAGATTTTAATATTATTATTGATATGGATTGGCTCCATTCTTGTTATGCTTCCATTGATTGTGAAGCCTAAGTTGTCAAGTTCCAGATTCCAAAGGATCCCGCCCTTAAGTGGAAAGGGAGAAAATTATATGCCTAAGGGCCAGTTTTTTTCTTGTCTTAAAGATATAAAAATTATCTCTAAATTTTGCATATATCATCTTGTTCGGGTTAGGGATACGAATTTTGGCACCCTTACTCTTGAGCCTGTCCCGTTGTTAATGAGTTTCTGGAAGTGTTTCTCGGTGATGTACCTGGTGTTCCTCCCGAAAGGGAAATAGACTTCGTCATTGAACTTCTCCTAGATACGCAACTTATCTCTACTCCTCCTTACTGTATGGCTCCGGTAGAACTTAAGGAATTGAAAAAGTAATTGAATGATTTGTTGGATAAGGGTTTCATCCGATCAAGTATCTCTCTATGGGGTTCTCCATTTTTTTTTGTTCGTAACAAGGATGGTTTAGTTCGCATGTGTATTGACTACTGACAATTGAAAAAGGTTACAATTAACAATAAGTACCCTCTTCCAAGGTTTGATGATTTATTTGATCATCTCCAAGGAGCGAGCTACTTCTCTAAGATCGACCTCCGATCGGGTTATCACCAGTTGAGTGTGAAGGAAGATGACATCCCAAAGACGGTGTTTCAAACTCGGTATAGTAATTAAGTTCTTAGTAATGTCGTTTGGGTTGACTAATGATCCGACCATATTTATGGATTTTATGAATAGGGTGCTTAGACAATACGTTGATATGTTTGTGATTGTGTTTAGCAATGACATCTTGATTACTCAATGAGTGAGGATGAGCATGCCAATCATTTGAGAATTGTTTTGTAAGTCCTCAAGGACCAACAACTCTTTACAAAGTTTGTTAAATGTGAGTTTTGGTTAATATCTGTGGATTTTCTTGGTCACATTGTTTCCGACAAGGATATTGAGGTAAATCCTAAGAAGATGGATGTGGTTAAGAGTTGGCCTAGACCTCTATCCCATTCAGATATTCAAAGTTTTTTGAATTTGGCTGGTTACTATAGAAAGTTTGTGGAAGGGTTTTCTTTGATTGCCTCTCCATTGATGGCATTGACCAAAGTTAAGGTTAAATTCTTATGGTCGAAAGAGTGTGAGAAGAGTTTCCAAGAGTTGAAGGATAGACTTACCTCCGCTTCGATATTGACTTTACCGGAAGGATCTGATGGGTTAGTTGTTCATTTTGATGCTTCAAGGATGGGAATAGGGTGTGCCCTTGTGCAAAATGGGCAGGTTATAGCTTATGCTTCAAGGCAAATTAATACTCATGAAAAGAACTATCCTACCCATGATTTGGAACTAGCGGTGGTTATTTTTGCCTTAAAGATTTGTAGGCATTACTTTTATGGTATTCATGTTGATGTTTTTACAGACCACAAGAGTTTGCAATATCGTTCAAGCAAAAGGATTTAAACATTTGCCAACGTAGATGACTAGAACTCTTGAAGGATTACAACATGAGTGTTCTCTATCACCTCGATAAGGTGAATGTGATGGCGGATGCTCTTAGTCGACTATCAATGGGTAGCATTGATCATGCAGAGGAAGTTAAAAAGAAGTTGGTTCGTGATGTTCATAGATTAACCTAGTTGGGTATTCGGTTAGTTTACTCCACCAAAGGTGGTGTTATAGTTCATAATGGTTTAGAATTATCTTTTGTGTCGAATGTGAAAGCAAAGCAAGGTCGTGACCCGATCTTGGTTGAGTTACAGAAAGTGGTGCTTAAAAAGTCTATTGAGGCTTTCTCCCGGGGGTGGTGTTCTTCGGTATTAAGGTTGTTTGTGTGTTCCCAATGTTGATGGATTGAAAGCATTTTTTATCAGAAGCCTATAGTTCTCGATATTTCATTCACTTGGAAGCCACTAAGATGTACCGTTACTTACGAGAGGTCTATTACTGGAATGGGATGAAAAAAAGAAATTGTGGAATTTGTGGCTAAATGTCCTAATTGTCCACAAGTGAAAGTTGAGAATCAAAATACAGAAGGTTTGTCCTAAGATATTAGTATTCTTACTTGGAAGTTGGAAGATCTGAATATGGACTTCATTGTTGGTTTACCCCGCACCTGATGGACATGACTCGATTCAGGTTATTGTAGATCGTATGACAAAGTCGGCTCATTTCATTCCCGTCAAGGTTTTTTATTCAGTGGAAGACTATGTTAAGTTGTATCTAGGGATATGGTTAGGTTGCATGGAGGGCCCCTATCCATTATCTCCTATCGTGGTACCCAATTTACTTCTCAATTTTGAAAATATTTCCAAAAAGGGCTTGGTAATCGTGTTAAGCTTAGTGCGTACTTTCATCCTCAACCCGATGGGAAAACAGAGCGTACTATCCAAACTTTGGAGTATATGTTGAGATATTGAGTGATTAACTTCAAGGGAAATTGGGATGATCACTTGCCTTTGATTAAGTTTGCTTACAATAATAGTTATCATTCAAGCATTGGTATGGTTCCATTTGAGGCTCTTAATGATAGGAGGTGTAGATCTCCTATAGGTTGGATTGAAGTTGCTGAGATTGTTTTGATAGGTCTTGAATTAGTACATGAAGCTATGGAGAAAGTTTGGATTATTAGAGAAAGGTTGAAAACAGCTCAAAGTCGACAAAAGTCTTATATCGATGTTAGTAGGAGAGACCTTGAGTTTGAGGTAAATGATTGGGTCTACTTGAAAATTTCACCCATGAAGGGTGTAATGAGGTTTGGAAAGAAAGAGAAGCTTACTCTCTGTTATGTGGGCCCATATCATATTTTGAGGTGTATTGGTAAGGTTGCTTATGAACTTGATTTGCCTAATTACTTAGCATCGGTACATTCGATTCTCCATGTCTCCTAGTTTAAGAAATGTGTTGGTGATCCAACATCCATTGTTCCATTAGAGAGTCTTGGTGTAAAGGAAATTCTTTCTTATGAAGAAGTTTTGGTTGAGATTTTGGACCAGCAAGTTAAGAAGTTGAGAAATAAGGAAGTTCCATCCGTGAACGTCTTATGGAGGAATCAGGGGGTTTAGGGTGCTACTTCAGATGTGAAGGCCGATATGATGTACCCTTATCCCCATCTTTTTCCCTCTGACCCAACTCAAGCTTGAGGTATTTAGTTCCTCATGGTCCATCTTCATTTCTTAGTTATTCTCATGTTTCCACATGCATGCATGCTCATGAAAACTTTCTTTTGAGATCTTGATTTAGCTTTGATTGATTTTTTCATGATTACATACATTTGAGTATGATTTGCATGTATACCTTATGCAATGATATTTTGCGTATGTTTAAGCTTAGATTTGATATTCCTCCTTGATTATGTGTTGTTGTTGAAGTTGTATTCTTATTGGGCTGTAAGATCTCCTCCCCTACCCCCTTATGTTGCCTTGAGTCTCATTCGAGGACGAATGTTCCCGAGTGGGAGTTATTGTAACACCTCAGAATTTCAAAAAGGAAGAAAAATGATGTTTTGAACTGAAGTCTGGTTTTACGGGTTGTAGATGACAGTTGTAGGAAGTGGAAAAATATTTTTTCTAAAATCAAGTCCCAGTACTATGTCGTTTTGCCTTTTACCCTAACCCCTATATAAAGCTTTAATCCCCAATTTAAACTCATTCTTCTAAAGTCCCTAAACTTGACCAAATTCTCTCTCCAAATCCTCTCAAGTCCAAGGAAGAAGAAGAGACAGGGTTTCATTTAAGTCTTCAATCCTCCATTCTTCTTGGGCTTTGGGCATTAAAGTATGTGGTTATTCACCCATGGAGTCCTTTCCTCTATGGGGTCCCCAAAGATTTCCAATTTCTACTTTCAATTTCAATTGATTCAAGTCAGGGCTTTAATTAAATCTCATAGGTTTTATTCAATTGTGATTGATTATTGTTAATTATGTATTCTCATGCATGATTCAATGTTATTACGTGATATTTAGTTGAAATTATGTTGACCCATACCTAAATTATGATTTTCCAACTATGAAGCTATGATGAACTCATGATCCTATGAATTATGAAATTAATGAAGATGTGTATGATTTTATGAAGTTGTTATAGATGATTTAAGGATGCTTTGAATGCAAAGCATCAATGCTATTGTGAAAGGTGTTTCTCACATATATGGATTCACATTGATGAAAGGTTTTCTCATCTATGTTGAATTATGTTTAAGGAGCTATTCTATGTTTTGATTTTGAAAGATGTGGATTTGTATTGATCATTGTCTTTCCTATGTTAAATTCATATTTGACTTTTATCTATTCCGTTGGGATTTAGACTTAGCACCGAGAAGATTTTGAGGTGGAGGCTCATATAGGGTAGTCTCTAGTAGCAACCTTTAGTCCCAAACAATGTGCCCATGTAGGATTGTCTTAAATGACCTAGCTAGTGGATCTACTTTAGAAAAACATGATATGTATAGATTCTACCTTGGCAAGTAGTTTACCCTTCTTTCGGTATGAGGGATATACCGGATTCCATGATATATCTCTCATGGTCTTATTGTCGATTAAAGCTAAGATCCCACAAAATAACTATGTTTTCTTCAAATATTTCTTATGTTCTTTATTTGAAATGCATTGACTATATCCTATAATTTCAATGTTTTATTTTCTTATGTTAAAATGTCTAATTATCGATTATGTCTACATGCGTTAAACCATTTATACTAAGATGTTCATGTTTATGTATATTGGCCCATACTTAGTACATTCCATGTACTAACACATACTTTTACCTGCATTATCAAATTAATGTAGGGTCCGACGTTCCTAATCCGCACCCTCGTGGCTAGTTGGTTTCATAGACTTTGAAGATTAGTGAGTCCTCATGTTCTGAGGATCGAGACTCTTTTATTGCTTTATGTCATTTACATTTTAGAGTTTGTATGTGATGCATGGGTTACGTCCCAATCACTTTTCGTATGATGTATTAGATGGCTTTATGACTATGTTAGACTTCCACTTTATCAAACTCTTTTGATGTATAAATGTTATCTTTTAAAGCTTATTCTGTTATCATGTACATGTATGCGAAGTGGCTTGTGTAGGACCTCTCGGGGTTCTATATGTCATGTTACGCCTACGGTATACTTTAGAGCGTGAGAACCAAGTTATTGGGACTATGTAACAATTTGTATACAGGAATAGTTAACAATATTTGTAACACTACTGCTTTTCTATTTTTGAAACTTCAAAAGTTTACACTCCCATGAACATAAGTAAGTAATTGGTATGTGTTGCATCTTCCAATTATCATCAATATGATTGGTGGACTTAGCGGTCTGGGGAGGGTAAAGTTTCCACAAACCATACATCTATGGGAGAAGCGGTTTCCAAAAGACCCCCGGTTCATGAAAAAAGCAGTCCTTGAGCCAAAACTGACCTTCAATTAAATGATTACTTACTTTTTATTATTCTCTACAATGTGAAAGTGGAAATTATAATAACCCTTTAATTATTTAATATAACCCTTGAATTTTTGTATCTTTCATATATCTTTTTCTTATTCAGATGGTTAAGCCTCTTTAATGATTTAATCCCACGTTTGAGCAACCTTACAACTCTTTTTCACCATCCTTAAACCATGGTATTTGACTATTCTATTTCATTATTGAGTATTGCATATTCATCCATCTAATTTATTCAGCATAACCTTTATTCAACTCTTTTCTTCCATGTTCAGTGTTATAGTTGGTATCAATCTCTTTCAAGAGTTCCATTTTAGCCTCCCATTCTTGAACTTGAGTATTTACATCACCAATGTTGTTTTTTAACCACAAACTAAGAGTCTTACCAAGATTTTTAAGCTTAGCCTGCAAATTTCATATAGGATTACCTTTGGCCTCTTCGTTCCATGATTTTTGCACAGTTGTCATAAACTCCGGTTGTTCCACCCAAATAACTTAAAATATCTAATGTGAGTTTGTTGAACATTGTGTCACTTGAGCACTAAGGGTATATGGTCAGAATCAGATCTGGATAAGTGTCTAACACTATTTTGTTGGAATTTGAGATTCATCATTATTTATTAACACCATATCCGGTATCATCTGGAGTTTATCTCTTTCATATATCTTTTTCTTATTAAGATGTTTAAGACTCTTTAATGATTTAATCCCTTGTTCAAGAAACATTACAACTTGAATTAACTAAAACTATATTAGTTATCATTTTTAGTTTTATAATCACTAAATTGAATTGAATGGCTCAGTGAGAACAAAAGAACTCACTGATCCCTCAACTCCCTTATGTTACGAATCCCTCAACTTCCTTTTGTTACGAATCTGGGTTAATTCTTTCGTATACTATGTATCGTTTATAGGTTACCATTTGTTTATTTACCTCTTGTGCTCTTTGGTGATTTTCTTTCTCAAATTCATTTTTCTCTAATATATGAGCATTTTCTTGAGTAATGTTTTCTAACTAATTCTTTTTTATTTTTAAATTTAGTTTTTACTTTATGATTGGTCGTTTGTCGCTTGACAGGTTTCTCAATTAAATTATTAGGTACGTAACATATATAGTGTCTAAAACTTTATTGTGTTATTATTCGCAAAAATAAATGTAGTGTGTAGGAAAACATGATATATGCATCAGTTTATAAAGAATTGTAAATATATATATATATATATATATATATTTTATTTAATTTTTATGAAGTAAGAGGTTGTATTGGAAGGCATCTCCAAAAGATTGTGCAAATCAAAGAGCTCAACCAACTCCAAATTTGAAAATTTCTTTTGAAGTGAAGTCACATATGTTGATGATGTGTCGTGAACTCATAGTACATTTGACGCTCAAAACTAAGGATTAGTGCGAGAACTCGAGCTTGTTTATGTGGATATGATGTTTTATTTGATGTTCAACAGGTAAAACACTTGGATGCAAAATATAGGAAAAAAAGGAAGGAAAAGTGAACTGAAGTCAACACCACGAAGCCCTAGACGGGCCGTGGTCAAGTTGATGAGCCGTCTGAAGGCTCATGAAAGGGAGGCAGTGAAGCCCTTCAGTTGACTATGTGAAAATGAAGACCACGGAGCCCTAGACGAACCTAGGTCCACTTGACAAGCCATATGAGCACTCGTGGAAGAGAGGCAATGATACCTATGGATGTCTAAGTTCATACTGAAGGCCACGGAAACCCAGATGGGTTGTGGTTAAGGTGACGAGTCATGCAGCTGCTTGTAGAAGAGAGGCAAAGAAATTAGTAACAACTCAAGTGAAGGCACATGAAGTACTAGATAGGTCATGGTGCTTAAGATGGACCGTCTATTTGCTCGTGAAGACTACCAGTGAAGGAAGTCCCACACTGAGACAGAGTGGAACCATGGAGGGCTTGATGAGCCGTCTAGCCTTAGACGAGCCATCAACCTGCTCGTGAAGCCTCGCGATAGTGCAGTCCTACTTCGAGTAGGACTTGTTTTTAAAGACAAATTTAACTACTTAGGGTTAGTTTTGAATTTTATATTTTATCATTCTTGATATCGTAGAGATGGGAGCATGGAGAAATGATAGTTTCCAAGTTTGAACGGTTTGATTTGTCGATTACTTTGGATAAAAACTTCGTGATCGTAATTTAGTGTTGATAATCAAGAATCTTTTGGTTTGTTATTATTTTAAGTTTCTTATATCATGCTTTCAATAATATCTTCTGCTTGTTTTCTTGAAATAATGAGCGGCTAAATACCATAATTAGCGTTGTGGGAACCATGACTAAAACATAATTATGGATTCAAAATACGAGTAATGTTTACTTGTTAATTGCACGTGTTGATTCTACTTTCATAATGATTGCTTTCTAATGAGTGTGTGCATTAGAACCTGCTTGTATTTACCACTTGTTCGAGAGAAAATGATTATTAGGAAAAAGCTAGAATCTAATTCCACTAACTTGTTATGAAGATTTGATTTCGAGAGAAGAGAATCTCCTTAACAAGTATCCAAGGGTAAATATCATAACACTCTAGTCTCTAAGACCGAGAGGAAAACAGTGAACTTAGATGTATCTAACAGCGGTGAGAAGCGTTTAGATGTATCTAACTTGCTAGGAATAGGTAATATTAACAACGGATAGTAACTTGTATCGAATTTGAGAGTGAACTAAAGGTCATGGGGAACACAATCCTAGTCTCGTTAAATCAATAACTAAAATCTTGAAACTACTGTTTCTCTTGTTAACTATGAAGCTAAATTAAGCATTGGTTACGCAACACAATCAACCCAATATTTACTTTCCGCAATTACTTTTTTTAGAAATATTAACCACAATTGAATAAGAGTGTCCATAAGGTTATTTCTGTAGTAAATTTCATGTGGGATCGACCTCAACTCCAGTTGAGTTCTATAATTCACTTTGATCGTTTATACTTCTTAATTGAGGTGTAAGTTTGGACGTATCAGTTGCCATCTATGTTTCTTGCAACTGTTGAATCTAGATCTGTAACAATGAGGAAGAGCCTAGAGTGAGACTCTTTCGGAGGAAGATTGAGTAGCCACTTTACTAGATGAAATTTATGCTCCTCACTGTTACTTCCCAAAGAAAGGTTATTTTCAATTTGTCAAGTTTTCTCAACACCTCAGCAGACATAGGTAAAAGGGACATAATAATGTATTGTCACAGCAGCTTCTAGGATTATGTCCAGCTATGCTGCTATATTTTTTGTGGGCTGTAATTCTTCCACTTGGTAATCAAAATATCCTATTGCCAACAAACACAGAACTTTTCATTCGATATGTGTTGACACATGTTGGTATTTCTGGAATAATGAAACTAATGAAGAGAAAACAGTAACCACTTATTTTTCCTTAGTTTGCTCTATGTTACTCAGACTTTTCAGAAAATTGTCTAGGTGCGTGTCGGATCCTCCAAAAATAATGTATTTGGTGGATCCATACTTTTGGAGAATCCAAGTAACTTATAGAATTTACGCATGTGTGATCAAAAATTGTATCTTAGTTGTTGAACGTGCAATATAGATTAGTTATGTTACCCTATTTTACACAGATTCAAGTGCGGGTAGCTAGCATGTTTACAGAGGCCTTAACCATGAAAGTTTGTATCTTCTTATTATTTTTTTCAAGTTATATTGCCATACTTACTATATTTCATTTCTTTAATATGCATTGATTTAAATGTCATGTATTTATCTTTTTTTTTATACAGGTAGTGTCCCTAGTATTTAACTAGTTAACCTATGACATCTTATTTATCGTATTTTTGTTGGTCATTTAGATTATGTTCATTGCCGGGGAAAAAACCAAGTTAGAATCATCTATTGATGTTCTCCTCTTAACCACCAAAGAAGCCCAACCACGTGATGCGGTGGCTCCTTCCAAGAATCCTCTTTGCTTGGGACCCAAACCACCAATTCAACATTTTCAAGGATTTTATCTAAAATTTTATTTTGAAATGGGTGTGATTTTACAATAGCTGGGGACCCTTCCTTGTTATGCATGAAAATTTAAAATGAAATTAGCTGGTCCGATATTTGCAACTTTTTTAACAAAGTACTCTAATTCTTTTATGTAATGAAGTACTTGGGCTAAGACCCAACTGATAATATTTTTGTGTCTTTTTAATTTAGAGTATCTATTTTTTTCTTGAGTTGTGATATTTTCCTCTCATGGAGCTTTGTTTGGTTTGAAGCGGTAATACGACCTCTCTCCAATAAGTGTATACTTGGATTATGTATAATGCTAACATAGAAAAAAAAAGTCCTGAGGTTTAGGAACTGTTCCCCGTCCATCCCCCGACAGGCATTGTAACGACTCGGAAAAATGATAGGTTAAGCAAGAGCCTATGACTTTGTGTTGACTTTATAATGAGGTTCTATGAGGGGTTTATATGTAATTTCATTTTAATTGTGTAACTCCGACAATTTAAAATGAATAAGAAGAAGCTTGAAATTGGAAGTAGTCACTTTTGGAAATATTCAGAATCTGGAAATTTGGTTAAGTGTGGGAAATCAGTGAGTTTTTGGCCAACTTTGAGCAGTCATAACTCCTAGCTCAGGATGATCCAGGAGTAGTTCCAGTTATTTTTGGAAATCCCTTGGAACGATATTTCCAACGCCACCGAGTTTGCTCGATTCCGAGTTCGTATGAGCGAGTTATGCCCTTTGAAAGTTGGGCAGTTGGCAGGGAGTCCGTCCAGAAATTTAAGGGCATTTTGGTCTTTTCACAAATCTTTTCTTTTGAGGTTATATTGTTGTGTTAGGCTGTTTGTGGATCATTTTTGTTCCATTTTAAAAAAGTAAGAGTTAGGGTTCTTGAGTGAAGAAGAGAAAGAAGAGAGGAAGAAGA
>JAJOOD010000485.1:0-42395 GCA_029582525.1 Solanum tacnaense
CAACTAGTGGAGTCATCATGACACATCCCTGAGTGACTCCTGCCACACTTAGCACATCCAGGAGTCTTAGTACCCCATTGTGCCTTACTACCTTGCGAATGCGCAGGTTTAGCTCTAAAGTTTCGAGAATTCTGATTATTGTACTCACATTTGTTTCTTTGTGCAGGTGCACTAGCAGATAATGGAGCAAGTCCTTTCTTCTTTGTTGGAAAGAAGACCGGTTCGCATTACTCTTTTGTTGCCCGAATTCATTTCCTGATGTCTTAGCCCTCGTATTCTCAAACTCTTCTCTATCTTTCAGCTGGTGCTTCTCAACTTGTTGCACATGGATCATCATCCTTTGCTATGCCCATGCAACCTATTAGTATGGCTGTCTTACTTTCCTTACTTGACAGACGAGTCAACCCAACTACGAATAAACTCATCCTGCTCCTCATGTCAGCAACCATCTCTTTGTTTCTCTTAGCTAACGAGGGAAGAAAAGCCTCATGAAGGCACTCTCGACCATAGGCCAGCTCAAAATCTGTTACGCGTAAGCACGAGTTAGAAAAAGACTTTTATAGAGATACACTTTATCGCACGAAGTTAGTATGAAAGAAGTGAAGAAATTTCCTAAATGTTGCAGCCTCCTAATTATAGATGTGGCGCGCTTCACACCAATAACTAGGACTCTACAGGCCCGACTTCATAGACTCCCTAGGACTCTTGAACTCTCTGCTCTGATACCAAGTTTGTCAAGCACCGAGCCTACACCCTGGGGGGACTGGCACTCGAGAATCATTGCTGGCACCAAGCGAACCCTTAGCCTGGCTTACTTACTCAGTGGAAGACTTTAAGCATTAAGAAAAGAACTCAAATGCAAGATAACTCAACTGTCTCATACTTAACTCATAATGTTTTAGAAATAAACATTTACTTAGACAAAGTGGAAACTCAAATCTGAACATAAGCCAATAACAAGATAATGATAAATGAACTAACTGACTGTTTATCTATGAAGCCTCTAAAACTAAGATGGATGTGGGGACAAGACCCATGACATCCTAATAAACTAAAATATTGAAAGCAATAAAAATGATCCTCCGAAAAGCTAGGAGGCTCACCAACTAAATCTGAGTGCTCAATCTTATCAACGAGGCGCTGGATGCTGATCCTGGTTACCCGCGTCTGCATCATAAAATGATGCAGGCCAATTGGAATCAGTACATTGAATGTACGAGTATGCGAGTTGGAATGCTAAACATAACATAGGCTTGAAAGGAATCTGAAGCAACAAACTTGGTCTCAACTGAACTGAATTGAACTTAACTGATTTCAATATAAAGCAGTGTAAATAAATGCAGTATAAAGAAAAGCTTTAAAACATGGTTTTCAACTCTGTGTATTTAGAAATACAATAATAACTCTGTATGTATGCAAAGATACAATATGAACTCTGTTTGTATATGAAAATACAAATATTTCTGATGTATATAAAAATACAAAATACTGTCGTGGGAGTTTCTCTAACCGACAACCATCACTTAAGAGTTATCGTGATGATACAACGTTTTGCCTCACGCTGCCAGGGCGGTCCTATACCTTGCCATGAGTATAGAACATGAACTACTAAGTGGATCCACTAGTCTATGCTAAAAAACACTAAGGAATCATTTAAAAAGAATGACCCTTTTCTACCAATGGTGGCTACATGGTTTATGGGGGCTGTGAGTTGTCTGAACTCTCCCCCATATCGGTGCTCAATACTACTCCCAAAATATGATACCAGCTCTTATGTTTTAAAAACATACTTCTTTCTGTGATTTGAGATAATTGCTCAAAAACATAGCTCAAAGGCTATCTTGGAAATCTCAGTTTCCTCTCTTGCTTTATTGTGAAAGCATTTACTCTTTAACTGAAAACTAGCCCAAAGGCTCTTTACCGAAAAACTAACTCAAAGGCTCTTTAATGAAAAACTAGCTCAAAGGCTCTTTATTGAAAAACTAGCTTAAAGACTCTTTGGAAATCAAGGTGTCCTTTTCTTGTTTAAATGTGAAAACATTTTAAAGCCTTTGGGAATACATAGTCCCCATATACTTTTGAAGAAATGAACTTCAATCTTTACTCTTTACTCTTTACTCAACTTGAACTCAAGTCTTAAAACAAAGTTAAAACGTTTGTAAAAGACTTTTGAAAAACTCTATGAACTTCTCTTGACTTGACTCTTAACTTGACTCTTAACTTTTCTTGACTTGACTCTTAACTGATCCTTGAATTGAATTATGGATACAAGGATTTTGATTTGTGATAGGAAAGATCTCATGATATTTAGGAGTGTTTTTAAATAGTTAAACGCGAGAAAAGATCAAGAAATCACTGTCTGAAAGCTGGTCCGCGACGCTGAGATGTATTTAAATATTTGGTTGCAAATTAACTTTTGAGGCAGAGAGGTCCGTGACCTCTCCGCGACGCGAAGAAGATTTTCCAATCCTGAGGAACAGGTCCGCGACGCGGAGCTGGTACCCAGACTTGCCTGACTTGTTCCTTTTTCATTTTTTGACCCCAATTCACCTAAACTCGATTTTTTTTCTCAAATTACCTTTAGATTCAGATTACCAATATGTATACACAGGAATCTAACTCAAAATAACTCTAACAATCGACCTTAAACTCTCAAGAACTCCTCAATCTCATCCCAAATTCAAGAACGAAAGCAATTCAAGAATGCAACTCAAGAACATCAAAGTCTCAATCTTTTAGGACGAAAATCATACTGAAATAAACATGTTTGGCACGTGGGTGAACGAACCCAACGCTGTGTGAACTCACATACCTCGTAGGGATCACCCCTTGACGAAATCCACAAGCGATTTGTGAAGATCTTGACGATTCTTGCTTCCTTTCCTCCTTTCTCCTCTTCTTTTTTCTTTTCTCAAAACCCGAACTCTTTTTCCAAAAGCGTAAACTGACTAAGATAAGTTTAGACCCCAATTAATTACCCAAAAACGAAATTAAATAATTGAGTAAGGAAAAGACCAAAACACCCTTTAAAAATCCGGATTGGACATTTCCTTATTCGAACAGCCCAACTTCTAATGGGCATATCTCACGCCTACGAACTCGGAATCGCGTAAACTCGGCGGCGTTGGAAAGGTTATTCCAAGATATTTCCTACGATATCTGGAACCATACCTAAATCATCCTGAGCTAGAATTTTTATTCGTTTGAAGTTGACCAAAAACTCAACTTTAACACACCTAACAAATTTCTAAATTTTTATATTCTATCCAAAAAAGACTATTTCCAATTTTAAACTTCTTTCTAGTTACAGGGTGTTATAGGAATAGAGGGATATAATGTGGAATATAAGGAGCATGATCTTTTCTTGCATGCCACTTGAGTTGATTTGTGTCTAGGATAGGGATATACCTAGGTGCCTTGCTTGGCTCAAATACGGGAAGACAATTTAATGCTTCATAGTTGGTTTAGTCTATCCCCGCTCAACGATGTAGTTAGGCTGTCAATTGTGGTAGACGGTTAGAGATGGAGAGATCATGACTATATTATCAACCTCGTGAATCAACAACTAGATAATCAAATAAGTTGATGAAATTGATGCTAAACATGATTGTTAGTTAAATCATAATCCTAGATCGATTAATTCATTGATTTTGTAAACATCTATCTTTTCTTAGTTAATTGCTTTTTAGTTATTTTATCTTTATTTCTTCTTTAGTTAATATATATTCATCTTTTGAAATCCTCCCTTAAATAAATAATTAGAATTAATATAATTGAGTAAGAATAATTAATCGACAAGTCATTTGGGTTCGATAATCCGGTTCTTTTAATAGCCACTATATTACTTGCACGACCACGTACACTTGTGTGTGCAATTGGAAGCAATAGAACCCAAACCTTTTTGGAAAGACTTCCAGAATTGTGCGGTGAATTGCGCACCTCTATCCAAAGTGATGGACACTGGAACTCCACGAAGTCTGACTAGCTCTTGAATATACAATCTGGCATAGTCTTCTACTGAATGGGTAGTCTTTACCGGCAAAAAGTGGGTTGATTTAGTCATAAAATCCATATTGATAATCTCCCACTTCCATTTCGGAATCTCTATATTCTGCGCCATACCACCAGGCCTTTGGTGCTCTACCTTAACTTGCTGACAATTCGGGCACTTAGCAACGAACTCTGCAATACACTTATTCATGCTACTCCATCAATAGACTTCTCTCAAGTCGTGATACATATTTGTGGAACCTGGATAGAATATTTGGAGTTATGAGCTTCCTCCCTGATCTTCTCTTAAAGTTCATCCACCCTTAGTACACACAACCTACCTTCATACCTCAATACAATATCTCCCCCTTGTTCAAAATCCATCACTTTCTGCTTATGAACATTTGCCTTCAATTCAAGCAAAATAGGGTCTTGGTCTTGTTTCTCTTTCACTTTTGACACTAATGATGATTCAGCCTCATTCATCACCACTACTCCACCTTCATTGGAATCCAACAACTGGACTCCCAATCGTGCAAGTCTGTGCACCTCTTTTGCTAACTCTCTATTGTCTTCCTCAACATGTGTGGTACTACCCATAGTAACCTACTCAAGGAATCAACAATAACATTAGCCTTACCTGGGTGATATAGAATACTCATGTCGTAATCCTTGAGTAACTCTAACCACCTCCTCTGTCTGAGATTAAGCTCCTTCAGACTGAATACATATTGAAGACTCTTGTGATTGGTGAACACATCTACATGCACACCATAAATATAGTGACACCATATTTTCAAAGAAAACACTACAACAGCCAACTCTAGATTATGGGTTGGGTAATTCTTCTCGTGAACCTTAAGTTGTCTAGAGGCATAAGCTATAACCTTGCCATTTTGCATCAATACACAACCCAGTCCAACTATGCACGCGTCACAGTACACCATAAAGCCTTGTGTACCCTCCGATAAGGTCAACACTGGACAGTAGTCAACCTAGTTTTCAATTCCTGAAAGCTCTTTTCACAAGCTTCAGACCATTGAAACTTTGTTGTCTTCTAAGTCAACTTAGTCAACGGGGATGAAGTAAATGAAAACCCCTCGACAAACCTCCTATAATAACTAGCCAATATCAATTGGAGATATGGGTCTAAGCCATTTCTACACTGCCTTAATTTTTGAGTGTCAACTCGAATCCCATCACCAGAAATAATGTGGACCAAGAATGCCACTGTCTCAAGCCAAAACTCACACTTAGAAAATTTAGCATTCAACTCTCTATCCTTGATAGTTTGGAGAACTACTTTGAGATGATTAGCATGATCCTCCTCATTCCTCGAATAAATCAGAATGTCATCGATAAACACGATAACAAACATGTCAAGATAAGGCTTAAATACTCAGTTCATAAGATCCATGAACGTTGTAGGAGCATTAGTCAAACCAAAAGACATGACTAGAAACTCATAATGACCATAGTGGGTCCTGAATGATGTCTTAGGGATATCACTTTCTCTTACTCTCAACTGATGATAGCCTGATCTGAGGTCTATCTTAGAAAAACAAGTGGCACCCTGAAGTTGATCGAAGAGATCATCAATTCTCGGAAGGGGATACTTATTCTTTATGGTAAACTTGTTCAACTGGCGGTAATCAATACACATCCTAAGAAAACAATCTTTCTTCCTCACAAATAAGATCGGAGCACCACAAGTTGAGACACTTGGTCGAATAAAGCCCTTATCAAGGAGATCTTTCAACAGCTTTTTTAACTCTTTCAACTCAGCTGGAGATATTCTATACAGAGGTATAGAGATAGGATGAGTATCAGGAAGAATATCTATACCGAAGTCTATTTCTCGAGGGACTTCGGGAAGATCATCTGGAAAGACCTCTGGAAACTCACTCACAACTAGAACAGACTGAATAGGTGGTGTCTCAACACTAGAGTCATTAACTCGGACTAAGTAATAGACACACCCCTTGGAAACCAACTTTCTTGCCTTAAGGTACGAAATAAAACGACCCTTAGGCATTGCTAAACTACTCTTCCAATCAATAACTAGCTCATTAGGAAATTGGGACTTAACTACTCGAGTTCTACAATCAATTGAGGCATAACAGGCATGAAGACAGTCCATACCTAGAATAACATCAAAATCTACCATGTCTAACTCGACTAAGTCATCCATGGTGTCCTTTTGATTGACGGAAATGGTAAAATCACGATAAATTCGCTCAGCTAGAATAGACTCACCATGGGGTGTGGAAACACTAAAGGGCTCAAAAAGTTGTTCAGGAAGAATATCAAAATTCATAGCAATATAAGGAGTCACAAAAGATAGACTCGCTCCTGGATCTAGCAAAGCATATATATCAAAAGTAAAGTCTTTGATCATACCTGTGACAACATATGATGAATTCTCTTGCTCTTGGCGACTGGTGATAGCATATAAACGGTTTGATCCTCCGACTGCCCCTGAAGTAGCTCCTCTAGGTGCAGTTCTATCTGGTGGAGCTGTTGAAGAAGATTGGGATCTATTGCCCCCATTACCACCACCTTGCATGTTTTTAAGAGACTCTCTCATAAAGTGACCATTCTGACCACACTTAAAGCAACCAGTGGAGCCATCATGACACGTTCCTAACTGGTTCCTTCCACACTTAGCATATGTAGGAGTCCTATTACCTCTTTGTGCCACACTACCTAAAGATTGTGCAGGTCTAGCTCTAAAATTCTGCGAGCTCTGATTCTTGAAGTCACCCTTGTTCCTTGGTGCAGGTGCACTAGAAGATGATGGAGCAGGTCCATTTTGCTTGTGTTGAAATGATGACCAGTTTGCATTACTGTTATGTTGCCCAGAATCATTTCCTGTTGTCTTAGCCTTCTTGTTTCTGAACTCCTCCCTATCTCGCAACTTATCTTCCTCAACCTGTCACACATGGATTATCAGCCTTACTATGTCAATAACCCATATCAACATTGCAGTATTACCCTCTTTGCTCGATAGACGAGGCAACCCAGATACAAATAAGCTCATCCTACTCCTCATATCAGCAACCATCTCCGGAGCATAGCGGAATAGTTGGGTGAACTTGAGGTAATACTCATGCACACTCATGGATTTCTACTTACGACTGAGGAATTCTCTTACCTTTTCCTCTCTTAGTTCACAGGGAAATAAACGCCCCATGAAGGCACGTTCGAACACAGCCCAGCTTAAAATTGGTGCTCCTACAGCTCTACTCTTCTTCCATTGATCAAACCATATTCTAGCGACACCCTTCAATTGGTATGCAACTAGTTCCACTCGCTCAGCATCAGCAACATGCATCACCTCAAAAACCTTTTGTAGCTATTCCATAAAGTTTTCTGGATTCTCAGTGACACTTGAACCAATGAAGTCTGGAGGATTCATTCTTAAGAAATCACGGATTTTGGATGTATCAGCCACATCATGTCTATCCCCTCTCTGCTAACCAGCTTAGTTGTCCACCACTTGACTCAACATCCGAATAGCATCCAGAACTCAACATTAGTGACCTCTCCTTAGGGTTGCACTTCTGGTGCATTAGGTACCCCTTGATCCTGAGGTTCAACATTCCTCCTAGCGAGATGACCTCGAACAACTCTTCGTGGAGGCATGATCTAAAAGATACACGCAAGCATGAATTAGAAAGAAACTTCTATAGAGTTAAACTCTGTTGCACCAAAAGAGTATGAAAGGAGTGAGATAGTTCCTAAATGTTGCAGCCTCCTAATTATAGATGTGGCTCCCTTCACATCGATAACTAGGACTCTACGGACACAGCTTCATAGACACCCAAGGACTCTTGAACTCTGTGCTCTGATACCAAGTTTGTCACCCCCACCGAGCCTACACCCTGGACGCGACTAGCACTCGAGAACCATTGTTTGCCCCAAGTGAACCCTTAGTCTGACTTAACTCTTAGCGGAAGACTTACTCGACAATAAAAGAGCCTCAAAAGCGAACTTTACTCAAGTATTTAAAACAAATAACTCATAATGTTTAAAAACATTCACTGGCCAAAAGAGATAACTCAAGTCTAGAACATTAAAATTTGAAATGAAAGAGATTCATGAACTACTACTGTCTTTCTATCTATGAAGCCTCTAATACTATGAGGGATGTCGGGACAAAACCCCGATCATCCTAACAAAATTGAAATAACATGACATAATAGAAATACTAAGGGATCCTCTGAAAGCAAGGAGGCTCACTAAACAACTCTGGAACTACGAATGATATCAACGAATCACCTGTTGATGACCCTGATCTCCTGTATTGTATCATGAAACGATGCAGACCAAATGACATCAGTACATTAAATTTACAAGCATGAAAGGGGAAAACTGAACATAACATCAAAGCTTGAACTTTGGAAAGAAGGAAACATACTTACCTCGACTCTACTCAACTCAACCTCGAATCATGGATACTCAACTCAATGCAGTATAAAAACAACAATAAAGATGCAGTTTATATAAAATATTTAAACAGTAGATAACAAATCAATGTATTCAAAAATACAATAATAACTCAGTTTGTATGTAAAAATACAAAATAACTCTATTTGAGAGATTCTCTAACCGACAACCATCACTATGAGCTATGTGATGATACATTGTCTTTTCCACGCTGCCAGAACTGTCCTATACTTTTCCGGAGTATAGGACTACTCACTCAGTGGATCCACTAAGCTATACTTAAAAAGCAATAAGGAATCATCTAAAAAGTATGACCCTTTCTACACATGTTGGCTATATATGGGGGTTGTGAGTTGTTTGAATTCTCCCCCATATCGATGCTCAATACTACTCCCAAAATATAACTTAGCTCATATATTATTATTTTTTTAAAAACATATCCTCTTCCTCAACTTCGAGATTATTACTCAAAAGATTTCTCTAAAAAGAGATAGTACTCAATATTTCTCATGAACTCTTTTGGAAATCGGTGTTTTCTCTCATCTTAAATGTAAAAACATTTACTCTTGGGAATATTTAGTTCTCATATATCATTTTGAAAAAAAATGAACTCAACTCTCCTCATCCTCAAACTCAAGTACTCAAGTCTTAAAACAAGTTTTAAAATATTGTAAAGGACTTCTTAAAATGACTCAAAAAAACTCTCAAGACTTGACTCGTAACTCTACCTTGAATTTGAATTATGAATTCAAGGTTATGAATGATTTCTCGATGTTTAGATGTAGTTTAGAGTAGTTAGAATCAATAGGGAGTAAATGTACATTTTAAAATATCTTAGACGGAGCAAACGATGGAAAAACGGTGGGGGCAGGCGACCCTAGCGCACTGCGCCAGCCCCTGAACTTTAAAGACACTAATCTGGCGCACTGGTGGGGCGCGCCGCCCCAGCCCTTCCCCAGAACTTTCCGACGAATTTTTCTTCTCGTTTTCAGACCCTAACTAGTCTAGAATCGATTTCTTTTCTCATTTTTTCCTTAGATTCAATTACCTAATGCAAGTACACGAGAATCCACTCAAAAACAACTCTTAAACTCAATACAATTACCTCAAGAACTCATCAAACCAAACCTAATTCAAGAACGAAAGCAACATTTCTATTACACTATCAAGAACTTAAATCCTTTAACATTTATGGATGAATTCAAATATGTAAATCATGATTGCCGTATGGGTGAAGGAACCCAACACTATGTAAACTTAGTTACCTCGATTTGGCGAACAAATCCTTGAATCGCAAGAAACCTCGATCGTTCTTTCTTTTCTCCTCTTTTCTCTTCTTGAACTCCCTTCTAAAACCCTAAGCGTATTTGGGATTATGAAAACTGGCCCAAATCAGATTTGACCTAAAAAATATTACTAAATTCGTTTTAAGTTGATGGGGTAAGGAAAAGACCAAAATACCCCTCACTAATTTGGGTAACTTTCCTTAACCGAACAGGCTAACTTCAAACGAGCATATCTCTCTCATTCGAAATCGAAACTTAGCAAACTCGATGACGTTGGAAATAGGATTCCAAGACTTTTCATTTGATATCTTATAGGCTACCTAACTAATCATGTACTGAAATTCATGGTCGTTTGAAGTTGACCCAAAACTAATAACTTAGCATAACTTGCAAAAAATTTCAATATGGCTCTTTCCAAAATGTTTCTTTTTAAATCTACTTCTTTCTAAGACGGGATGTTACATTTTCCACGTTAAACTTTGGTGTCTCGTGTGTTGAAATATTTTGCTTACTTGGTTGATTTGTTTGTTGCCCAAATAGTTTTGTTCTTGCATTATTATGTCTTCTCGTGGTTAAAATAGAAGGGAATGTTTTGACTTGGGTTTTCTTCCA
Source organism: Solanum tacnaense (assembly GCA_029582525.1). Taxonomy (NCBI): domain Eukaryota; kingdom Viridiplantae; phylum Streptophyta; class Magnoliopsida; order Solanales; family Solanaceae; genus Solanum; species Solanum tacnaense. The sequence continues at coordinate 10,338 of JAJOOD010000485.1, forward strand.
CTATTGTCACGTCGTGCACATTTATTTGAGCTTGCATTTCCCAACACAATTATCACTTTTGTTTCATTTAGGACATAATTATCACTCAAATATCATCATTTTCCTCAAGAAATACTAAACACTTCAAAAAGCCTCCACAAATGGACACGGGAAAATACATATATTCCAAGTCTTGGCATCCAAAGGTATTTTGACATGAATTGATATATCTTTTTTTAAAAAAAAAAACATTTAAAGATGAGTTTGAAAATATTTTTTTATAAGTTGAAATTATGTTTTAGATGTGTAAACACAGTTTAAATTTTGTGAGTGAAAATGTGATACTATTATAACTTATTCAAGATAATCTTCAAATAGAAACATTTCATCTTTAACAATAAAATTCCCTAAGATGATCACAATTAAGTGTGGCAAACGAGTGGATTAAATCGAATATGAGTCGATCCAAAATGAGTCCATCGAAAAATGAGTTAAAGAAAAATGGATAAAGTACCCGACTCAACTCATGTTTTAAATGAGTAAAAACGAGTTACCCAATGGATAAATATGGCGGTACCCATATTATAGTAGGGATCTTGTTAAAAACTTTAAAAATAAAATCTTTTAAAAAGAAATTAATCACCCCACCCCCTACCACCCCCCCTTGCCCCTCTATCCCAAAAAAAATGTAAAAAAATTAATTAATTTGTTTTTTTTTATAAAAAAAAAAACTTAATTTTTAAAAATGTTTTTTTATCACCACACCCCCTACCAAGCCCCCTTCCTCCCTCTTAAAAAAACGTAAAATTATTTAAATAATTTTTTTAAACAAATGAAAAAAGGGTCAAAAATGTCCTTAAACTATGTGAAAGGAACAAAAATGCACTCCGTTTGTAGTTTGGTCCAAAAATGCCCTTATTGTTATTTAATGGGTCAAAAATGCTTATTTTCCAAATTAAATATATTATTTATTTTCTTTTTTAATACATTCTTGTTCTAATGATATTTTTTAAATTAGCAAATATTTATCTTACTTCAATTCAGAAAAAAATAAAAATAAAAATATTTCTTATTTTATTATAATTATTTTTTATGGGTTATACTATGATTTCTTATATATATGACATATATTATCTGTCGAAGGGTACATGAAGTTATTCTATTTTAATTGATAAAATGAAATTGAGAAGAAAAAAAAATCTCCTACATTTTTATTTGTTAAAGTGATTTTAAAAGAACGAAAACAAGAACAATGTTCTTTAATAATATGTTACTTAGGAAGAAGATATGTTTAAAAAAAAAAAATTATTTGAAAAAGGGCATTTTGACCCATTTAGTAACTATAGGGGCATTTATGGATCAAAGTATTGACTGCAAGGGCATTTTTTAACCAAATATTGACGGCAAGGACAATTTTGAGCCAAACTATAAACGGATGATATTTTTGTTCCTTTCACATAGTTTAAGGACATTTTTTTACCCTTTTCCCTAAAAAAAATTAATATATTTTTTGAAGTTCTTTTTCCACTCAACCCCATACCACTTTTTTTTCTTTTTTTTTTATGAATGAACATGTTTTACCCATTTTATCTATTTAACTATTCACTTATAAATAAGTAATATGAGTATTATTCGGTTTTTATCCAATTGTAATGAGTTGAATATCCAACTCATTCAAAATAAATAAATTTGAATGGATACCCATATAAATTACTCATTTTGGTACTCCTAATCACAATTCAAACCTAAGCAAAATCATTGGACAAAGGGAATAAGGAGTTGAAATAATTAATTTAGAAAGAGAGTGGGGCCCTTTTGGCTATAATTAGTGGGTGGTCACAACTCTCAAAATTTGATGTCAAACTCAAGTAGTAGTGGAAGAGTACCACTAGCTCTTTGTTTGCTTCACAGAGTGGGCACCATGTATATACTGAAGTTTGCATTTCAATTCAACACTATACAGTGTACTTACTAGTTTTCATTTCTTCTTTATTGCTTGAGAATAAGTCCAAATGCCAGTCTTCAAATATTCTTGATGTCTTCTCACATAACTTACTATATTTTTCTTTCTTTCTGAAAGAGTTTGACTAGGTACAAAATTTATAGAATATTAAGTAAGATGTTAGAGAGGTGATAGGACACAACTCTTTGGTCAAGAATTCTAGTATCTCGATTCTTGAGTAGTAACTAGTAAGTTACAAGATATTCCAATGATCTTGACTCTTGAGTAATACGCTACAAGTTATTAGATGTTTTTCTTCTCTTATAATTTAAATTTCTCTTGTTGGATACTTAATTTAATAGACATTCAGACTCAATTCTTTGAGTTTCATCTCAATTGATTTGTTCCTTCTAAATCAGTTTTTTTTTTTTGTCTTTGCTTAATATTATTTTATACTATCATAAATAATGGGATAAATCTCTCTTTTTAATATATTTTCATGTCTAGAGAATTTTCGTTAAACATACAAATACCGAAGAGAAATTGAGATGATGGACAATTATAAAACGTCTAATTTTTGGTAAGTAGAGGAGTGTATTACTAACATATATATATTCATGGTATTAATAATGCAAGAGAATTTAACGCATGCACTAGCATGGTTAAAGATACAATTGGCCCTAAAAATCTTTTTTACATCTTTTCTACCATATTTGTGGAGGGTATCATTATAAATAAATTATGCAATGCACATTCTATTTTTAGTACACCATACCAAAAAAATACATTAGAAAAAATCTTTACATAATTATCGCAAGCATAACTAATACAAGCATTAGTAATAAATTCTATTTTAAATTATTCTTATACACCCTACTAATCAACCACTTAATAAATACTTCCTCCATTTAAAAAAGAATGGCATACTTTTCTTTTTTGGCATGATACATAAATGTGCCATTTAACTTGGCCTCATTTTCCATTTATGCCCTCCAACTTTGGGTGTGTACAAGTAGACACTTAAACATGTATAAAGTTGATCAAGTAGACACATGAACCCTACGTGACATAATACACGTAGGACACCACATAGGACACAATTGCCATGTAGGATGCCACATAGGACGTATGTGTCTATTTGTTCAACTTTATACAAGTTTAAATGACTACTTGTGCACACCAAAAGTTAGAGAGCATAAATGTGAGCTGAAGTCAAGTTTATAAAAAGGAAAAGACTCAAATATGTCATCGAACTTTGAGAAAAGTCTCATCTATGTCATCCATTAAAAGTTTGGTCCATTTAGTCATTTCCATTTGAGAAAAGAATCTGTCATTATTTATTAACTGAAATGGCATAGATGAGCCAAACTTTTAACGAATTGTATAGATGAGTCTTTTCTCAAAGTTCAATGGCATATTTGAGTCTTTTCCTTTTTTTTTAAATAATTTAATTAATGACGTGACCGAATCATAATTGACCACGTATAAAAAATAATTTTGCAAAATCAAAAATATTTTTAGTTTACAAATAATGGCATGGATGAGCATTTTTTCAAACGGAAATGACATAGACAATCTAAACTTTTAAGGGATGACATAAATGGACCTTTTCTCAAAATTTGATGACATATTTGAGCATTTCCCCTTTACAAATAAACAATAATAATTAACAATTTGCATCTTAAAAGTGTACGAAAAAATAAATTTTAAATAGGTACATATAAAATTTATTTAGATATTAGGCCTCTAATTAAAATTTCACTTTTAAGCCTCCAATTACGTTGATCCGCCATGGCCAACCACCTACTAAAAAGTTGTTTTGTCTGCAAGTGTAACTTTGGGAGAAGGCAAAGGTAACAATAAAGGTGAAGACAACAAAGACAGGGGAGGGGTCTGCCTATAAAGACCTCTCTGACTGTTACAGCAAAGCATGATGTCCATTTGTTGGTTGGGTTGTTGCACCATTTTAATACTCCACAACTTAATGTGTGGGTAGGGGGTGATGATTTGGCTAATCCAGATTGGATAATGCAAATTTCAGTTAGGATTTTCAATTTTTGAATTGAAGAAATTACAATATATATTCAATCTTAATAAACTTGGATTGGATTAGATTTTGTGTGTTTTCAGATTAATGGGCTTGGATATTTTAGATTTTTTGTTTTGAACCTATGACTTGAGCTTAATTCCAATCAAATATGTTAATAGTTCTTCATTTCCACCACCATAATCCAAATAAAATATTCATGCTGGTCGCAATGACACCATATTATCAAGAAAATGAAACAGAAAAGCTTTAACAAAGCGTCAAAAAAAAAAAAAGTACAACATAGTGAAATCATGTCGAAATAAAATGTATTTTGACATTTAACTTAATAATTAGTATTGGATATATGAGTTAATATCAAATTACTAGGGTATTGGATTTATTAGTAATCTTCATACGAATTATACACTAATTTCTAATGGGTAGGATTAAATATAAGGTATAAAGGTATTGGGTCTTCGAATATTCAAAACTTCAAATCTGAAATTTGATTTTTTTTAAAAATGACTTGGAAATCCAAACAAAAAATCTAAAAAAAATTGAATTTCGAATTTGCACAAACTATGTTACTCATATATTTGGGTTAGATATCTTTTCTCTAAGTTCGATCTCGTCACATAAGTGATAAGATTGCATCCAAGTTCACGTGTGAAGTCCAAAAATTAGAATAACACATACAAAAGTAGGTGTGTGAAAATTTCGATATGACCAATAAATCAAATTGAAAAGAGTGTTATTAACTTATTGGTGTTGGATTATCAGTTTAACAGTCTGAAAATGATTTTGTATCTTATGTTATTGCCTTTTCGGTGGTTAGCAGTTCTTTACATCTCCTTAATGATTTAATCGAAGCTTGACAAGGTTTGTTAAACTTACCCTTTTTATCTCAAGAAATTACTATTTTTATCATGTCATGCCAAAACCTGATCTTGGCGCAACAAATAATCGATGTTAAGGAATTTCACCGAAAGCACCTTATAAAGATGACAAACAACAACCATGTGTAACGACCTAAATCGTCGTTATTCAAAAGACACCTCGTGTGGAATTTCTAATTTTTTTGGAAATACGTTGCCAATTTATAAATGGAGGTACACAATGATTTTTGTTAAAATTGAATTGATTCGGGCTGACATCAGCCCACTATACGCTATGGTGGCACCACTGTAGCGCATACATGACCACTATTGCAAGGCTGGCGGAATCAGACACTAGATACAATGATGTCTTTTATTTTTCCTTCCACTTTTCATGAAGAAAATAGACTAGTGTTACTCCCAAAATTTTCCGCAGCTCCAAACTGGAAAGGAGGGATTTTAGCGTAAGGGGCTTCATATCCCACGAAAGTCTGATATGTAACATCTCGCTAATCGAAAGAACTAGAAAGGACTAGAATTAGAAAGAGTCATTTTTGGAAAGAATGAAAAATCTAGAAAATTGGTTAAGTTGTGTTAAGTTTGAGTTGTTGGTCAACTTCAAATGACCATAACCCCTAGCTCAGGATGATTTAGGTGTGTTTCCAGATACCGTAGGAAAGATCTTTGAATTATATTTCCAACGCCGCTGAGTTTGCTCAATTCTGAGTTCGTATGAGTGAGATACCCCCATTTGAAGTTAGGATGTTTAGATAAGGAAAGTCTAATCCGGATTTTAGAAGGGTATTATGGTATTTTCCATACCCTATTAGTTTTATTTCATTTTTGGTAATTAAGATGGGGTCTAAATTTATAGGATTCAGTTTACGCTATTGAAAAAGAGTTAGGGTTTTGAGAGAAAAGAAAAGAAGAGGAGAAGAAGCAAGAATCGTCAAATTCTCGAAGCTAAGATCGTGGATTTCATCAAGGGGTGATCCCTAAGAGGTATGTGAGATCACATAGCGTTGGGTTAATTCACACACGCGCCAATCATGATTCAATTCTGCGAAGTTGTGTAGTTTTGAAAACAAATATTGTGAGTTCTTGATGATAGTTCGTTTGAATTCTTGTGGATTCTTGTTGTTGAAGTTTCTTGAGTTTGATTCATACAATTAGGTGTGATTTCAAGTAGAATCTATTGTATTTTGAGCATATAGTCGATTCTAAGTGTTTGGGGAAAGAACCAAGTGAAATTAGAGGGTTCAGAGTTGAAAAATGAAGAAGAAAAGTCAGAATTCACCTGGGCAGGGGCCTGGGCGCCACCCCAGCCAGAGCGCCCCAACAGGGACTCTGAAGTTTGACCTCTGGGGTGCCGCGCCTGCCAGAGCTCCCCCAAGTCATTCTCTAAATTTTAAGGCTGGCGCCCCGCGCCTCTCAGCGTCCAAGGACGCCAGTTCTTCGACCTTTTCCCACTTCTTTCCGTACTAGTTCCTTAGCAACTACCTATGTTTTCTAGTCGATTTCTATACTCTAAGGTATATCTAAACATCATGAAATCATCCATAAACATGAGATCATGAACCTTGAATCCATAATTCAATTCAAGAAAAGTTAAGAGTCAAGTCAAGAGAAGTTCATAGAGTTTTCCAAAAGTCATTTACAAACGTTTTAACTTTGTTTTAAGGTTTAAGCTTTGAGTTGAGTAAAGAGTAAGAGTAAATTTCATTTCTTCAAAGATTATACAGGAACTAAGTATTCCCAAGAGTTAAAATGTTTTCACATTTGATCAAGAAAGGAAACATCGATTTCCAAGAGAGCCTTTGGGCTAATTTTTGAGTAATTATCTCAAATCAAAGAAAGAGTTTTATTTTTAAAACATATGAGCTGAGTATATTTTGGGAGTAGTATTGAGAACCGATATGGGGACGCGAGTTCATAATAACTCAAGTCTCCATAAACCATGTAGTCATCATGGGTAGAAATGATCATACTTTTTAGATGATTCCTTAGTGCTTTTTAGCATAGACTAGTGGATCCCCTTAGTTGACGTGTTCTATATGATGGAAAAGTATAGGACAGCTCTGACAGCGTGGGCGAGACGCTATATCATCACTTAGGCTCATAGTGATGGTTGTCGGTTAGAGAAACTCCCATAGTATTATATTACTTTATATGTAATTGAGTTGCTATTGTATTTTCTTTAATACATTGAGTTGTCACCTACTGTTTTAAATGCTTTGTATAAACTACACTATTATTGTTGTTTTTACTTTGAATTTGAGTTGAGTTATTTATGAATTGAGTAAAGCCAAGGTAAGTGTTCCTTTCATATTCATCTCAAGCTTAATTATGTCATGTTTATTTTTCCCCTCGCATACTTTTACATTCAATGTACTGATGCAATTTGGCCTGCATCTTTTAATGATGCAGATACAGGTAACCAGGATCAACATCCAGCGCCCCGTTGATCCAATTGGGCACTCAGATTCAGTTGGTGAGCCTCATTGCTTTCCGGAGGACTCCTTTTACATTGCTTTCTAGTATTTCAGTTGTTAGGATGATCGGGATTCTTGTCCCGACATCCCTCTTAGTATTTAGAGGCCTCATAGACAATTAGTTATGAGTCCTTTAGTCTTGTATTTCAGATGTTTTGCTCTAAGACTTGTGTTGTCATCTTGGCTAGTTTGAATGTTTCTTTTAAGACATTCTAAGTTATTTCATTAGTTCCTTATTTGAGACTATTTCTTGTGTTTAAGTCTTTCGCTGAGTAAGTAAGTCAGGTCAAGGGTTCGTTTGGGGTCAACAATGGTTCTCGAGTGACAGTCCTGCCCAGGGTGTAGGCTCGGGGTGTGACACGATCTACGTCTGTCAGGATTCGCCCCATGGATCCAAAAGTTTGTATCCAAAGTTCTTTAGCAGTTACTTGGCGTCTAGGTATGCTATGTTTTCTTAATTGAGTAGTTAGACATGTCTTTACTTACATAATATTTTGGATGATTGTTGGGAGGCTTCATGCATAGGCCTTCGGGTACAAAGTTTGATTGGTTGAATATGTAGCTAGTTGTGGATCGGATACCACACTGGTACATACCAGTGGATCGAGTACCACGCTGATACACTAACAATTTGGGTGTGGATTCCATGAGAGAACCGATTTACTCCTTGTAATGTTGTTGTTACCTGTTGGTCTTTGAGTGACCAAAATTTGTGTTTAAATATTGGTATGGTTCTTGTGTAGACCGAAATTGCATGTTAAACGTTGTAGATAATGATTAGGGATCCTTGGTGGTCTGGATTACTGAAACGGTGTGATGACTCATGTATGACTGGTTGTGATGTTTGCAATCATGTGGGACATGCTTCATGTGAATGTAAGTCTGCGCGAGGACTGAGAGTCTGTGCTATTTTATAATTGTGATTATATATATATATGCCAAATTATTGTTACTTGTTCATATTTTTGTATAAATGGAGTGCTGGTAAGGCAAGGTGTTGGCATGAGAATTAGTGGGAGAATAGCAGACTAGTTAACAGAGTGGTAGTGACCTTCTTTAAGGAAATTCTTAATGTGATAGAAAGGGTTAGGTTATGATCTGATATGAGGATGGAATGACCTAGATGGTGTGGTTGGCGTGGAAAGGAGGTGGGTGACTTGAGATAGAGTGTTTGGATTCTAGGGTAATACTTCTTGTGGTAAGAGTGGTGATTGAGGGGGTCAACGTCTTAATTTTATCTTCAAGTTGCATGTTTCTTCTTATTAAATTCTTGATATTATGTAGTGAATTTGGGTCGGCTGACGATGCCTACCGGTATGTGTTGTTTGTATACGGATACTATTCTTGCGATGCCACTTGACATATTCTGGTTGTAGGATTCAATGATGTTTCATAGGTGAAGACGATAACGATCTTCGAAAGCTTCTACTCTTCTTTCCTTGTAGTGGGAGGTGTGTCGTATTTCTCTTATGAATTGTACTCTTAGAAACTCTTATACATGTTTAGACTAGTTTCATGGAAGGGTTTAGTGCATTTTCTTTACAAATATTCTTGTTTTAATTTAAGTTAAGAGTATTCTTAAATTGAAATAGGGCGATTAGCTTATATATGTACAATTTCACATTTCATTTTTTTTTAAATTATCACCAGGGTTGTGAGCCCTTAGTGTGGGGGGTTAGGCTTGACCCCGACCATGTATATTCATCCAAAAAGGTACAAAGTTAGAGGGGACATGGACCTAATTCCAGCTACACAAAAAAATTTCGAAGAAATAAAGTAAAGATTAGCCTATACAATATCCTTTCCTATAAAGAAAAAGCTTTTTAGCTAACAAAAAAGTTGCATTTCTCATATCTTGTTCTTATGGACGGAAATTGACATTTATCTAGTTGAATTAAGCGATTAACCTCTCTAGGAAGTTGATGATGAGAGGAGTAAAATGTTTTTTTTTTCACTAGAGGATGCCAATTTTGCAAGAAAGTTGGCTAAATTGTTTAAGTAACACCATACCACGCTTCATAATTTAAAATTTCTCGTAAGGATTCTCCTATCTAAGTGTTTAAGTAACACCATACCCCATTCTCACTCAATGATTCAATTGTGCATAATTAAGATCAAGACACAACTAAATGAAACACTCTAACTTTAGATTCAATGTAATTGATTCATTCCAGATTGAATAGAAACTTGTGTATGTTTGGCTTTCCCCACAGAGGTTGTAAGTTGTTTATACCTATTGCTCTCCCTCGCCTCTCTCACTTTATACAAACACAAATGCATAAATTATGTTTGTGTTTGTATAAAGCGAGAGAGAACTATACATACAAATATATATCTCTCCGTTCTATACACTTATAATTATACAAATTCAAGTCTTCCCCTGCCGAGTTCTCTTTTGCCTTTCTCTCTCTCGCTTTATACAAACACAAATTATACAAAATACAATGTATAATTTGTGTTTGTATTAAGCGAGAGAGAGAGATTTGATATACAAATACAAATGTTTTAACTCAATTCAATTGTATACGAATTTTATGCAGATATACAAACACAATCATTAATACATATACATAGTAGTTACATATATACAATTATCTAACCGATATACATATACAATTCTCCTCTTTCCACTTTCTGCCCTCTCTCACTCGCCTCTATCCTCTCTCTCCCAATCTCGCTCACCACTCTAGCCTAACACAGAGAACATATACATATGCAAACACAATTTTCATACAAATCGCCACAAATTTTATACAAATCAGATGCTCCATAGAAAACATATTTTTTCTATGGAGCGCAAATAACAAAACTATAGTTATAGAGCGCTAATATGATTTTTTATCTTTGTCATTCCTAAAATTTACCCAAAGAGCTTGCTCAACATTGGAACAACTGGCTTGAACTCTTTGAACAGCTTTTCTGTTCACACTAGCTTCAATATCAAGAAATCTTATATCTCATTTCTTTCATTGTGGCATCGTTGGGCTTGGTATAGAGTTTGATTAAAAAAAAGGGAAAAGTTTTATAAAATTTATGATGTAAAATAAGTTTTAGATATTTACGTGATCAAAGGCAAAATAAAAATTAAACTAACAGTCATAATCAACTTTTAATTTATCTCGTTAAAGTAATACGACAAATTTATATGTAATAAAAATAACTTAATTATTATGCATATATATATAAAAAAATAGAAATAAAATGTCAAAACATGGTAAATTAATTCGAAAAAGAAACACATGTAGGGTCTCACTTATAAATAACTTACCTTACACAATATCTATGTGGTATCACTTATAACCAAGATGTGTCATGGTGACATACACCATGTGTGTATTGTATAAGAACAATTTTAATATATGGTGTGAGATATAAAAGTTGGATTTATTATCATATAAGGTCAATAGTTGACATGACTATTTAGGGCCTGTTAGGCCATATAAGATGAAATCATTATAGGAAGTTATGTGAGATAAAGTTAAAATTTTATTTGGATATGCAATTTGAGTTTTAAGTTGTATTTTTTGCTCATAAATATAAAATTTCTTTAAGTTATGAAAACTATCAAAATATCATAATTCTTATACAATCTTATCAAATAAGCAAAAGTTTGATAAAAGAAAAAGAAAAATTAAACATGATTTATAATGTATTGTTCTTTAATGTAATTCTCGCATATAGTACAAATAATTTGCTCACATTGAGCATGCATTTTTCGAAAGATACAACATCTATGAGAAGCAAATAGCATATCCATACGCATACAAAATTGATCTAGATGACTATTTAAACATTGTGGCAATTTGCCTGTATTATGCCTATTAATATTACCTTTCGTAATATACAAGTATAGTCTAGCTCTTTTTTCGTTATAAAAGTTAATTTTCTAACTATAAAACAAAATAAATCAAAATCGTAGTTTTTTTTCAATCAAGCAAAAAATTCGATGATCGTCCATAAATTTTATCCTGTAAATTATCGAGAAAATTGGACAAAAGAAAGTTTTGCTTTTTAATTTTTAATTTTTTGAAGAACCATGAAAGGCAGAAGGGGGTTATGTTTTATTTACCAAAAATAAAATAAAATGATACACCGAACATGTGTGGATAAGAATGAAAATAGTAAAAACAACCCACTTTTATAAAAAAAATGAAACGTTCTCAATTAATTTTCATCAATTAAGTAACTATCAATTAATTAATTTGACTGTTAGGATTTGCAAAAAGCCATAATAACTGAAAGACAAGCCAAGTTGGTTGGTTGTCTACAGTTACTAAAAATAAAATAATAAGTGTGATTCTAAGTTTGAGAGTATACAGAAAGAGTAGATATACCAACAAAGATTATGGTAGCGGTAGATAGATCTTTATCCTTAAATAAGAGGACTCGAGTTCAAGTCTCTTTGAATATATAGTCATTTTATTAGGGATCGGTTTTACTTATCAATATGAATTCAAATGTAATCAAGTTTTAATATGAATACCGGATACCAAATCAGATACAAAACAAAGATATATCCACGTTGTGTGCCCTAACTTCAAAGCCTGTCTTTGGGTCCCACACAAAACAGAAACATTTATTCCTCCAAAAAAAAAAAAAAAATTAAATACCGAAAGTACCCCTTTCCGTTATTCTTGTCTTCATCAACTTCCTCAACCTTTGAACTTTTCATTGTCCAGGTCCCCCCAAACAAATTTAATAATTTTCTTTTACAAATTCTTAAAAAATTATCTTTTGAGTCATATTCTTGAAGGCGTGCTCACAAGTTTCTTGATTTTGCTATATACATATTGTTCTTGTTCCTGTTTCATTTTATGGTGGGGACTTGGTGATTGATTTCATTAATTACAACAAACTTTCTTCTCATATTTATCAAGATTCAGTTTTAGGTACATGAAAAATAAACCAACCTGTCTTTTTTTTTTGTTTTACGTTTCATTGTGTTTTGTTTTGTGATCATGAACTGTCAATTTTGAGATTTTTTTTTTCTGTTTTAATGATGATCTTGCATTTTTCGCATTTGGGTTGTGCATATATTTTTGTTGATTAATTAGAAATGTTTGTTGATTTGCATTTTCTTAAATAATTTTTTTGGGAAAATTATTTCTCGAGTGCTGATTTGTATTGTTTTCTTTTTTTGATAGATTGCTGTTGGAGTCTGTTATATCCTTTTGGTAAGATTTCTGGCATTTGACATTTGGGGGTTTCTAAAATAATTTTTTAAATTTTGCGAGTAAATTTGTTATGTTGTGTGGGGACATTATGTTTTGATTAATGATGATCTAATAATGTGTGTTAGTTTCGAGTTTCAACAAAACAGAGACTTTAGATCTCTTTGTTGTCATGTCTTAGTTTTTTGTATGATAGTGAAATGTTATCTTTAATTTTTGGATCTTCTTATGGTATAGATGCTTTGAAATGGGGAAGAAAGGAAATTGGTTTTCATCGGTGAAAAAGGCGCTTGGTTCGGGTAACAAAAAGAAAGATAAGGTAGTGGATGATTGCAATGACATTTTTTTATTTTATGTGTGTGTCATATTCTGTATTTTCTTGAGTAATTGTTTAATGCTTTTTTTTTTGTTTTTACTAGAAGAAGCAGAAATCTGAAAAATGGTCCGGAAAGCAACAGAGCGACGAAATGGATTCTTCGAATGCAGAAACTGCATTAGTGAGTCCTGCACCCCCTACTCCTCCGCCGGTAGAGCAGATGAAATTGATGGAAGCGGAGAATGAGCAGAACAAGCACGCGTATTCGGTAGCTATTGCCACTGCTGTTGCTGCAGAAGCAGCAGTTGCTGCTGCTCAAGCTGCTGCTGAGGTTGTTCGGCTCACAGCTGCAGCCTGTAGCTCGGGTAAATCAAAGGAAGAGATTGCAGCTATAAGAATACAAACAGCTTTTCGAGGATACTTGGTAGGATGTCTAACATCTGGTGTGATTTAAGCTTGCATAATATGATCACACATTTTGACTTCTTTTGAATGATGCTGTTTTACTCGGTGATTAGTTTTAGCGTAGTCCAAAAATAGCGAAAATGCTCAGTATGGTGTCATTTCTGAAGGGGAACATCCAAATTGCAAAATTATCAGTATATACTCGTCATGATTTAGCTAGGAGAGCATTGAAGGCCTATTTTATACTGCAAATAGTTTCTGATATTCCTATTTTATACAGGCTAGGAGAGCATTGAAGGCGTTGAGAGGATTAGTGAGGTTGAAGACAATGATTCAAGGGCAATCTGTTAAGAGACAAGCCACATCCACCTTAAGGTGCATGCAGACGCTAGCTCGTGTTCAATCTCAGGTTCGTGCCAGAAGAATTAGGATGTCAGAGGAGAATCAGACACTCCAGAGACAGCTCCAACAGAAGCATGAGAAAGAGCAGGAGAAGCTGAAAGCATCTTCCGTAAGTACCTTTCATATATACACTAGATGGTTTGTGTGTATGTCATTTGTTTCCGATAATATTCTGAGTTCGACATCATGTTTCAGCATCATCTGCTTTGGGTTATCCCCTTGTTTTTTCTTTTTCTTCCACTTAAAGGTGGTTTTTACTTTTTATCTTGGTTTCCCCGCAAAGAAATATGTACTCTTTGGTCATGGTTTGCGCCTTTTGGCTGAATTTTCTTGCATTTTGCAGCAGTCTGGAGATGATTGGAATGACAGTACACGGTCCAAGGAACAAGTTGATGCAAACCTCCAGATGAAGCAGGAGGCTGCCACGAGAAGGGAAAGGGCTTTGGCTTATGCATACACACATCAGGTACATACATTCTTTTCTTAAGTCCTTTCTTATCTATCTACAAATTGAATGCTGAAATGCTACATACTTTTTCCATAAGCTTTATGTTAAGACCAAAGCTTTGTCTGGAACTACAAAAGATAGCTGCAAAGATCTTATTATATAATATGTAGCTTCATTCCTGTAAAACTCATGTTGTCCTCCATCTTTTATTTCCATCAAAGTAAAGCCGATAAGTTGTTTGGAAATTGAAGTTTGTTCTAGTACTTCTAGTTCTTGCTTCCTTAGGTGGTAGATCTAACTTGGAACATAGATCTAACTTGTCTTGACATGTCAAATCTGTAAAATAGAGATGTTTCAGACTTGTTCCGATGAAACGTTGCTTCATTTGATCTTTACGTATAAATAAAATCTCTGGAACTAGTCACCAATAGGATTTACGGACGAAGATATTGCTGACATTTTCCTTCCTGAAAACAATCTAGAATGTAGCAGTTATTTATACTAAAGATTACTAGAGTTCTTTGATATTTAATTTCTTGTTACATGATTTAAATTATTGAAGAATCTAATATGGAATCATATACTTTTACAACAGTCAACACGGAGGAATCCTTCAAAATCTACAAATCAAACATTCATGGACCCAAATAATCCCCACTGGGGCTGGAGCTGGTTGGAACGTTGGATGGCAGCACGGCCATGGGAAGATAAATGTGCAATGGATAAAGAACCTAACAGTGACGAGGTCGCTGCAGAGAGCCCAGCAAGCCATTCCACTGCTGTGGCTGCTATCACTCATCGTGATTTCCACCTTGACAATAGGCCTTCTCCAACAGCTCATAAGCAAAGCCGTCCTCCTAGCCGCCAATCACCGTCAACACCTAGATCAAAGACCGGACGAATAAGGCCAGCAAGCCCCAGGGTGAGTAATGTGGATGATGACTCTAGAAGCATGACGAGTGCACAGTCAGAACGCTGCAGGAGGCATAGTATTGCTGGTTCATCAATTAGAGATGATGAAAGCCTGGCAAGTTCCCCATCTGTTCCAAGTTACATGGCAGCAACAGAATCAGCACGAGCAAGGTCCCGCTTACCAAGTCCTTTGGGTTTCGAAAATATAGGGACACCAGAGAAGGGAAGTGTTAGTTCTACGAAGAAGCGATTGTCATTCTCAGCATCCCCTGGTGGTGTACCAAGGAGACACTCTGGTCCACCAAAGGTAGAGATATAAAGTACCTAAAGCATCCTAGTGCCGTAAGGAGCACTTGAGATAGCAGGAAAATCAAGAAGTTAGACCATTTATTTGACTTGTCATTCCTAAAACTATTCTCATGAGTGTGCATATTGAATAACGGTGAGCTGTAACTACAGAGGAACGGAGGATAAAATAGAGGATTGCGGCATTGTATTTGAGTCTTTTTTTCATCTACTCACCAACATGTTTCTAACCTTATGCATAACTACAACAAAAGTTTGTGTGCTACATTGCTAGTGATCATATTTAGTGTCATTTGCTTTATAGTGATGGCGTTCTTGGGTGTGCTCTTCTTTCGTGTTATTTTTCTTCTCTTTTTGAGTGCAATACTGAAATTTTTAGATGTTGGTAATCTCCAGCCATTCTGGTGTTACTGTATACATTGTAATTCTGATTTCTGAGTCATCTATGTGTTGCTGTTACTGTATGAAGCTTATTTGTCATGCCACTTCTGTTGATTTAAAATTTCGATATGTAGTTTTTGAATATGGAGAGTTGTTGACAATAAGAAAAGGAGAAGTTTCAAGCATGTTTAGTGAATAGTGGATATTCATAATGCTTTAGGTAGGTTGTTGGATTATTTTGTCTCCTCAAAACCTCTTTAATTGGAAGCTTACTTGTCCTAATGGTAACATAACAATACCTATTTGGGTTGTCTGGTCTTTTATTGCAATAAACCCGTGAAAATTTTTCGAGAAAAAAATGACAAGGATTGTTAAGTATATTTTCCCAATTTCTATATTTTGAAATTTTTTGATAGATGAATGTTAATATGGGAGCGGGAGTATCAGATTAACATTACAAATACAATGATACAACAATATATATAATAAAGGAAATTAGAGGAAACCAACTACTAGCGGAAAGATGTAAAAGAGCTCCGAAAAATTCTCATAAGCCACTCTAAGCTTGAACGGCTAACCGGAAAAGATGCAACTTGCCTAGCCACAAATTTATATCATAATAGGATGCATCGAAGAGAAAAGTATATGGTCAGTACGTGAAATAATATTCTGAGTATATAAGATGACACTCAACATAATCATTTCGGGTGGCAACCTGTAGTATGGCAGTTTAGTATGTTTGATCCCTTCCCTTTTTGGCCTTTTAACTTTAAAAGACAATGTTACTTGTATGAATTTGAAAGCTAGTTTTAATTTTTGATACGTTGATCCTTCCACTTATATGTTTTAATCATATTTTCTCCAGAGTCATTTTTCATTGAAAAAAAAACCTGTAGTAAGAATTGATAAGTATGTTAATAATTATAAATGTAGTGACATAATGAAAGACAGTTTAAAATGAGTGTATGAAGATCATTTGAGAACTTGCTTTCAATTATATAATGGTAAGTCTAATTCTGTAGCCTTGAACTGAAATTAGATTTGAACTGTCATGACTGAGAAGAATCATGATGACTATTCAAGTATATGAAAATAATGATACTTTTACCGGGGAGTTTCTTACAATCGACATACACCATGAAACATCTCCGGTAGATATATAATGTTTTACTCTTGTCTCAAATTTATGAACAGTTGGTGCCGTTGGAAAGAGGACCCAAATACCTTTAATTTGATAGGTAATAGGGCACATAAGTCTTTATATTCTAAGAGATGTGCTCGTTTGAAGTTGATCCTTACATGATCTCATGCAAAAACTTAATTGGTAGGAAAGCTTTGAACTTGATTTAGTGCTAGAGGTTCTTTATGACCCTAATTCACCTCCAATACACTTCCCTAACTTAAGAGTTTATCTTAACATCTAAGTTCATAGAAATTGCCGAGTTTGGGCCTAAATGCATATGGAGAATGGTTTGGATTTTTACATAGAAGTTGTGGGGTGTTGCCCTATCTCTCTTCGTATGTTGACACATCCATTGCACCATTCTTATTTCCAAAACTTTTATCTTTTGAATGTGAGATGTCTTGACTGGTCAATATTCTACCCCATACAACATAGTTGGTCAAAGCACCATTTTATAGAACTTGTCTTTAAGTTTTGGTGACATCTTCTTATTACACAAGACTCAAGATGCAAACCTCTATTTCATCCACCCTGCACCAATACGATGAGTGACATCCTTGTCAATCTCCCTATTCTCTTTGATAAGAAACCCAAGATACTTGATACTTCCTCTCTTTAGCATGATTTGTGTATTAAGCCTCACTTTCAAGCCAATCTCATGTTTTACGTCACTAAACTTACATTCCAAGTATTCTATCTTATCCTGCTCAACTTGAACCCTTTGGACTCTAGGGTTTATCTCCAACCCTCTTGCTTAACGTTAACTCCACTGCGAGTCTTGTCAATTAGAACTTTGTCATCCGCAAGTAACACATACCATGGAATCTCACCTTAGATTTGCCGCGTAAATTCATCAAACACCAAGAAAAATAAAAATAAGCTAAAGGTTGTTCCATGATGCAACTCCATTAAAAATCTGAAAAGTACTCTGAGTCTCCTTCTATTGTCCTTATCGATTCTAAGCTCCATCGTACATGTCCTTGATCAACTTTGCATACACCATATGCACACCTAAGCCAAGCATCTCCATAGAGCCTCCCTTGGAATGTTGTCGTAATCTTTTCTAGGTCGATGAACACCATGTGTAAGTCCCTCTTCCTCTCCCTATGCTGCTCCACCAGTCTCCTTACAAGATGATTGACTTTTGTAGTTGAGCATCCTGACATAAATCCGAATGTCGCAAGTCTCCATTGATGTTAATAATATTTTTTTCAATTTTATCCTTATTTAAATAAAGAAAATTTTACTTAACCAAGAAACTACTGTAGAGCTACGGCTTTTTCAAGGTAAGAGTAAGTTATTAAAAATACAGTAAAACCTCTATAAATTAATACTCGGTAAATTAATAATCTCTCTAAAGTAATATTTTCCTCCAATCCCGACTTGGGCTAATGGAAAAAATCACCAATTTCGATAAGACAATAAGATAATATATTTTAAAAAGACCCCTATATAAATATATGATCCCATTAATATCATAAATTAATAATTCTTTAAAAGTACAAATATATCTAAGACAATTTAGTGAAATATGATTCTATTGTGTTCTGTTTTTTCTTAAAATTTAAATCTAATTGAAGCACATCTCTAACTTTTCTTCTAAGCTCTGGACCTCTAAACATGTATCACTTTCACCCGAATAATCCAACAGGTTATTGACATCCATTTTATTGTGGTAATCGAGATCATTAATCACCTCAAGTTCATGAATGACGTTATCATAAGTGGGTTCATTCAAATTCTCTGAGATTGCATCCCCCAATGAATTTACAATGTTGAAATGTCACTCCCCGAGCCTACATCCCAGACGTGGCTGACACTCGAGAACCATTGCTGGCCCCAAGCAAACCCTTGGCCTGGCTTACTTACTTAGCGGAAGACTCTAAGCATTATTACAATGATCAAATGCACTTACTCAAATTGTTAAATAAAATAACTTAGAATGTTTAACAGTCAACATTCAACTTGGCCAAAATAGCAACACAAGTCTTAATATATGAAATGATAATGTAAAGACAACTGAACTACTAACTGTCTGACTGTCTATGAAGCTTCTAAAATAAAGAGGGATGTCGGGACAAGACCCCCGATAATCCTAACAATGAAATACTATAAACAAAGTAAAAGGAGTCCTTCGGAATGCAAGGAGGCTCACCAATTGACTCTGAGTGCTCAACTGGATCAACGAGGCGCTGGATGTTGATCCTGGCTACCTGTGTCTGCATCATGCATCATAATAAGATGCAGGCCAACTGGTATCAGTACATTGAATGTACGAGTATGCGAGTTGGAATGCTAAACATAACTTAAGCTTGAAAAGAATCTAAAAGAAACATTTACCTTGGCTTTACTCAACTCTTGAACAACTTAACTCAATATAAAGCAATAAAACACATGCAATATATATAAATCTTGTAAAACAATGGGAAAACAACTTAGTTCATTAAAGAAAATGCAATGACAAACTCAACTTTACTCATGTAATAAAGTAATATAGTTTATGTGGGAGTTTTTCTAACCAACAACCACCACTATAAGCCTAAGTGGTGATACAACGTCTTGCCCACAGTGCCAGAACTGTTCTATGCTTTTCCGTTATATAGAATGCTTAACTAAGTGGATCCATTAGTCTATGCTAAAAGCATCTTAAGGAGTCATCTAAAAAGTATGATCCTTTACTACCCATGATGGATACATGGTTTATGGAGACTTAAGTTAATATGAACTCGCATCCTCATATCGGTGCTCAATACTACTCCCAAAATATACTTAGCTCAATGATTTAAAATCAAAACTTTTTTCTTTGGTTTGAGATAATTACTCAAAACTTTAGCTTAAAAGCTCTCTTGGAAATCAGTGTTTCC
This sequence comes from Solanum tacnaense, assembly GCA_029582525.1. NCBI lineage: Eukaryota > Viridiplantae > Streptophyta > Magnoliopsida > Solanales > Solanaceae > Solanum > Solanum tacnaense. The sequence continues at coordinate 30,043 of JAJOOD010000485.1, forward strand.
CATTCTTGTTCAAATGTGAAAACATTTTAAACTCTTGGGAATACTTAGTTCCCTTATAGCTTTTTGAGAAAATGAACTCAACTCTTTACTCTTTTCTTAACTTGAAATTTAAGTCTTAAAACAAAACGTTTGTGAAAGGCTTTTGAAAACTTTATAAACTTCTCTTAACTTGACTTTTAACTTCACTTGACTTGACTCTTAACTTTACTTGACTTGACTCTTAACTTTCCTTGAACTGAATTATGGATTCAAGAATTGTGATTGGTGATAGGAAAGCTCATGATGTTTAGGAGTGTTTGTAGATAGCTAAACATGAGAAATGATCAAGAAATCACCGTCTTGGAACAAGTCCGTGATTCGGAGTTTCATTTAAATATTTGATCGCGAAATTAAATTTTGAGAGAGAGGAGTCTGTGTCCCAACCGTGACGCGATGCTGGTTTTTGTTCCCTGCGTGCCAAAACCCACTCGACTTTTCCCTTCTTCGTTTTCCAACCCCAATTCGCCTAAACTCGACTATTTTTATTAAATTCTTTTTAGATTCCGATACCCATAATATGTACCCAAGAACCTAACTCAAAGCAACTCTAAAACTCGACGTAAAGATCTCAGAAACATCTCAATTCAGCCCAATTCAAGAACGATATCAAATTCAAGAATACAAATCAAGAACATCAACTTTCAAACTCTTTTAGGACGAATTCACACTGAAATAAACATGTTTGGCACGTGGGTGAACAAACCCAATATTATGAAAGCCTCACATACCTTGTAGGATTGAATCCTTGGCGAATTCCACAACCAAAATCGCAAGAACTTGACGAATCTTGAGTTTCTCTTCTCATTTCTCCTCCTTTTTCTTCTCTCCAAGCCCTAGCGTATTTCTTAAGTGTGTAAACTGAAATAACTCAGTTTAGACTCCAAATAATTACTAAAAAATGGATTTAATAAATTGGATATAGAAAATACTAAACCACCCTTTAAAAATCCGGATTGGACATTTCCTTATTTGAACATCCCTACTTCAAATGGGCATATCTCACTCATACGAACTCGGAATCACACAAACTTAGCGACGTTGGAAAGAATTTTCCAAGATTTTCCTACGATATCTAGAACCACACCTAACTCATCCTGATCTAGGAGTTATGGTTGTTTGATGTTGACAAAAAACTCAACTTAACATACTTAACAAATTTCCAGATTTTTATATTCTTTCCAAAAATAGTTATTTCCAATTCCTAACTTCTTCCTAGTTATTTCAAATTGGCGAAATGTTACAATATCTCCCCTTTTCGAACATTTGTCCTCGAATGAGATTACTCTTACTAGGCTAAGGGTGTAACATCTAACATTCAGCTCAAACACCCAACAAGCAAAGCAATTTCAACATACTAACTTATAAATGAAAGAGTACTAAGAATAGAATTAGTACCTTGGTCTGGATATCTCTTCTTCATATCTTCCTTATCTTCCCAAGTAGCTTCCTCAACAAATTGATTCCTCCAAAGGACTTTGATTGATGCTACCTCCTTAGTCCTCAACTTGTGAACTTAGCGATCTAAAATCTGAACCGGAATCTCTTCATAGGATAAGCTATCCTTGATCCTAATATTTTCAGTTGGTATGATAAGTGAAGGATCTCCCATGCACTTCTTCAACATGGAAACATGAAATACCGGATGAACCGATGTTAACTCTTGTGGTAGCTCTAACTAATAAGCTACTTTGTCAATCCTCTTGGATATTCTGTAAAGGCCAATATACCGGGTACTAAGCTTACCCTTCTTACCAAATCTCATAACGCCCTTCATGGGTGAAACTTTCAAATACACCCAATCATCTACTTCAAACTCTAATTCCCTTCTCCTAACATCAGTGTAGGATTTCTGACGACTCAGCATAGTTTTCAACCTCTCTTGAATCACTTTCACTTTCTCCATAGCTTGATGAACCAAGTCTAGTCCTATCAACGCCAGCTTCACCAACTTCAAACCATCCAATAGGAGATCTGCATCTTCTCCCATAAAGAGCTCCATAAGGAGCCATTTGGATGCTAGAGTGGTAACTATTGTTGTAAGAAAATTCAATAAGAGGTAAGTGATCATCCCAATTACCTTTCAAATCAATCACACAAGCCCTCAACATATCCTCTAAGGTCTGAATAGTGCGCTCTTCTTGACCATCTGTCTGAGGATGAAAAGCAGTACTCAAGTTCACCTTTGAACCCAAGCCTTTCTGGAATGACTTCCAAAACTGTGCAGTAAATTGTGCACCCCTATCTGATATAATCGAAATAGGGACTCCGAAGTGTTACCACTTCCTGAATATATAACTGGCATAATCTTCTGTTGTATGGGTAGTCTTTACTAGCAAAAAGTGGGATGATTTGATCATTCGATCCACAATCACCCATATAGAATCATGCTGCCTGCGAGACCTTGGCAAACCTGTGATGAAATCCATATTTATCATCTCCCACTTCCATTCCAGAAGTTCTATATTCTGAGCCAAACCAACGGGCCTTTGATGCTCCACTTTAACTTGTTGGCAATTCGGACACTTAGCAACAAACTCTGCAAAGCCCTTTTTCATGCTGCTCCACCAATAGACTTCTCTCAAATCGCGATACATCTTTGTGGAACCTGGATGAATGGAATATCTGGAGCTATGAGCTTCCTCCATGATCCTCTCTTGGAGTCCATCCACCATTGGTACACACAATCTACCTTGATATCTCAATATGCCATCTCCCCCTTGTTCAAAAGATAATATTTTTTGCTTATGAACATTTGCCTTCAATTCAAGAAAAATAGGATCTTGGTCTTGCTTTTCTTTCACTTCTGACACTAATGAAGATTCAGCCCCATTCATCACCACTACTCCTCCTTTTGTGGAATCCATCAGTCAGACTCCTAAGCGTGCAAGTCTATGCACGTTTCTCGCTAACTCTCTCTTTTCTTACTCAACATGGGCGGTACTACCCATAGACAACTTGCTTAAAGCATCAGCAACAACATTAGCCTTACCTGGGTGGTAAAGAATACTCATGTCATAATCCTTAAGTAATTCTAACCACCTCCTTTGTCTGAGATTAAGCTCTTTCTGAGTAAACACATACTGAAGACTCTTGTGATTAGTGAATACATCAACATGAACACCATACAAATAATGACGCCTGTCGCACCCTATTTCGAACAAGTCGAAACAGTTCACAACATAATACGGTTGCCACTCTATTTTTTGGAAAAAATTGTTTTGTTTATTTTAGAGTTGCCACCTAAATTTTAAGGAAAATATTAGGAAAACCATTTTTAAAATATGTAAATGAACTCTGTTTTGATTTACGAAACCAGTGAGATTCTGAGTAAGGGTTTTGGTTACTCGAGGGGAAGGTGTTAAGCACCCCTCAGAGCCTATCCAAAGATAGTCCTTAAACTCAATTTAGGCAAATATGATTAGGAAAACTTGTTTATTTATTTGCTTTAAAAATCAATGATAAGTTAATTGGTTAGTTTAAGAAAAGAATAAAATACAAGATACGACATATATATGCCTTATAAAATAGATTTAATAGTAGTATTTTATCATGTAAAAATAAATAAATAAATAGATGTACTTAAAAGTATATTAATTTTTATATGTTAAAAATATAGATGTATCATAGTAAAATTATCCTAAGAAATATATAGATGTTGAATTTATGAAAATATGCCATTTCATTAAGACGTGAAAAATAAAATAAGATAGTAGTGGAGTGTAAATATGTAGTAATATGGAATATGTAATTTGGATAAAAATAGAGTTTCCTAAAAAAAATTAAAATAAATAAATAATAATGATACTAAATGTTAAAATATTAGATAGAGTTTGTGATCTAAAATTATGTTTATTATAAAGTATAGTATATACATGTAAGTTGTTTAGAACATATGAACACTTATTATTTATTTAGATGTATAGACAAATTGACGATAGATTATATGTAGTAAAGTAATATGTATATTTAAGTGTAGGCATTTATAAATTATAAAAATAGATAAATAAAATTAGTAAAAGAGATAGTAGATAATACTAGGTTATGTGGAGAAAATATAGAATATATGCCTTTATATGTACGACATATATATGTATGTACCTTGTATTTGAACCTGTTGGCATATAAATTTTTTTGAAATGACATGTTAAAAGATAAAAATGTTTTTAGCAATGTTTGATCCAAAAAAGTAAGAATAGTCAATATACTTTATAAAGAGGTGATGTAAAGAGTATAAAAATAAAATTTGAAATAGCGTGTTACAAGATTAAAATATTTTTAACAATGCTTGATTCGAAAATAAGAATAGTCAATACATTTTATAAGGGGTGATGTAAAGAGTATAAAAATAAAATTTGAAATAGCGTGTTACAAGATTAAAGTATTTTTAGCAATGCTTGATTCGAAAATAAGAATAGTCAATACATTTTATAAGAGGTGATGTAAAGAGTATAAAAATAGGCCTAACTATTAGGACTCATTCTATAGTTACATTTTAAAAATAATAATTCCACAAGTTAATTATTTTTAGCCTTTATGTATCTCTAAATTCATTTGGAAGTCCCAATTCATGAGTTTTATTTTTTCCTACTTAAGTACCTAAATGAATATTATTTCACCTTTTAAAACTTCAATTGAGAATTTTAGATGATAAGTTTTCCTATTCCTTAAGATAAAGGCCTAAGTCGATATGTATTTCTTTTCCCCAATTTTGAACACTAAACGAATATTATTTTAACCTTTTGAAACTTCATTTGAAAAACTTAAAAAAAAACTATAAGCCCCTCTTTTTAGCTTAAAAGGCCTGAAAGAATGTTATAAGTGAAAATGCTAACCTAATTTTTAAGAAAATATCTTTTGTATCATTTGTTCTAAAGGTGTCTCAACTAAATTCATAAAACAAATAATATTAGCTCACGTAAATAAACTTCAAAATAAAAGTCAAGCAATATATTAAAAACTTGTAAGTAAAGGTTAGCCAACATATCAAAACAACATAAATAGGACAACGAAAGAAAGGCTAAGAAAACATTAGACTCCTAATTTGCGAGACTCCAAGCATTGCGATGATCCTAATTGTTGTTGGCCTAATACTTTAGGCCAATAACGAGTTCCAAAGTAGAAACTCCAGCCCTCCGGTTGTACATGAAACATAAGAAGAAAAATGAAGAAGCGAATTAGAAATAACAAAATAAAAAAAAATAAAATAAATGAATATTAGAAGCAAGTAATTTTCTTAAACAGTGAGCTTTGCAAAGGATATGTGAATACTGTAAGACATGTTTTAGCCTGAATATATCGAGAATTCAGACATGTCATTTTACTATCAACTAAAGATAAAATATGGCAAACATATAGAAACAGGCTAATAAAATAAATTATTGAGAATCAAGAGACCTACAATAAAAAATTCCCAAGGTTGGGGAGTGAGACTTTTACCATTAATATGACCTGGTTACCAATAATACACTCCATCAATGTGATTATCTAGTAATCCTTTAGAAACTTTTATGAACAAGAGAACTAAAAACGTGATAATGTCATGTTATAGTGAATTATGGCCTTTTTTTATTACAGTTATAGCTTGCGCAAAGCTTATTCAATAAGGACTAGTTCCTTTTATTTTTTAAAGGAAAATAATTGAAAGCATCCTATGGACAAAAGATTATTTCCAAGTCAAAAAAAATTAACAGAGGAGGAAACTATTCCCATGAGTGTAGCAATTCGACAAGAATCTGCTATACTTAACTAAGAGATGCATAACATAAACTTGGTTCATCACATGACATGAGCTCTACACCTTCATAACAACATACTTTCTAGTTGTACTAGAATGATTCCAGTGAGAAGTAATTTTCAAACTTGACAAGTTTATTCGATAGTCCCTTCAAGAGTTGCCAGCTATATCGACCAATTTACGCATATACTTATAGTAAATGAGGAAGGGACAATCAGATTCAATCGGCAACACTTGAACAAGCAACTAGAATAATATATAAACTATATTCGATACAGACTGAAACATAACCAAAGACAAGGGTGATAGATGTTGTATTCAAATACAAGACAAGCCGCAAAATTTGAATTGCAATCACATTCCTAAACTAAATTTGCAAAGAGAAACCGCACATACGAAATATGGAATGAAAGACATACCTACGCAAACATAAAGGAAGATTAAAATAAGTTTAAATCAAAGCAGACATATGTCGTTCTTAGTTGAAACTTGTGATATCTTAAACAAGCATTAACTTTAACGGCTTCTTGCTATATTTGTTTTATTTTTTGTATTCAAAAACATAAGAAAGTAAACAAGCATGATTTTTGATGAGCAAAGAAGGATATGAACCCAAGAAGGAAGATAGTACAACACATTAGAGTCGAAATAAGCATGATAAACATCCAAGCCAAGCCTAGTTAACTAACTCAAGATTTAACAGAAAACAAAGCTATTACAAGCTTTAAATCAAATCATGAATCCTAACGAATAGAAGAAGAAAATAACTAAGAATGACATCTAAATTTGAGCAACTAAAGAAAGGGAATGCAAGAGTTATATAATCAGATCAAACTTGCTAGTAGTTGGGGGGCAACGAGAAGAACTTTAGATTAAGATAAACAAACAATGATTTTGCCCATCTTTTAATTCACTCTTAATATCAAAATAGAATCTAATCTAACGAATATACCACATGCTCAGGCGTCTGAAGAATTCACTATCCAATAGATGCTAGTTAAAAATTTAGTCGAGATCGATTTATACTACATCCAAACTAGCAGCCTGCTTCTCCTATTGACATGGATTAAAATATGATAAGTTACCTAGAATCAGTATCACAAACATCAATTTAGCTTTAAGACTAAAGCCTTCTTCACATTCAATATTTCCAAATTGTATCTATATTAATAAAATCTGTTAGTAATAGCCTCATTGCATATTTCTATAGCAAACGTTCCAACAGATTACATTAAGACCAAAACAAAATGAAAAGATTTGACAGAAAAAAAAGTATCTTTTGTCGAGCATCAAACTAGAAGCGTTTCGTCAAGGATTCCAACTTCAAAATTACTCTTGAAACTCGAATTCAAAATCGAAAGCAGAAAGTTGAAAGAAGATCAAAATTTTCTAAAAAACCTAATACTTGAAGTGTGCGTTTGTCCCTCTTTTCTGTCATTCTTTTATGATCCTCGAATGAAGCCAAATGGTTCCTTTTATAGCCGATTTTTGGGAGAGGGTACCACTCTCAAATCCATTAAATTGAGGGTATAGCAAACCAAAATCCAACGGTTCTTTGCGTCCCTCACCTTTTCAGGCTAGCACCGGCGGTTCCTAGGCCTATTTTGAGTCAGAAAATTAATTGGAAAAGATGTAAAGTTGACATGAGGAGGATATGATTGATGGACGACGGAGATAATGTTGGAGACCGCCGAAAATCGTTGTTTTCCGGTGGTCCAAAGCCGCTCTTGATGGGAGGGGTCGTTTGGCATGGGGAAGGAGGAGGTGTGCAACATCTGGGGAAGGAGAAGAAAGAGTAAGGAGCGTCGTCCTTTTCTTGAAAAAGTAAAGAGGACGTTGGGGAAGATGAAGAACTAGGGAGCGTGGTCTAGGGAAAAAGCTGGGCGGCTTGTACTATTCTGGGGAAAAGAAGAAACACACGTTTCTTTTTCTTTATGGGGAAGGGGAGAAACGTTGGGGTCTTTAGGGACGAAGAAAGGTCTTGATTAATTTCGGCCATCCGATCGTTTGATCGGACGGTTAATAAAAATTATGGAGTTTTTAAAATAATAATAATAATAATATATATCTATATATATATATTAAATTATGATAAAAGCTTAATTAACTATGACCGTTAGATTTAATTGTAGGGTCAAGATTTAAGCTAAAGAAGCACAATCCATGTGCTTGCCTACGTGGCATACACAGAATGGCTGGTTTAAGGAGACTTGGATTGCCAAAATTGCTCAAATTAAAATCATTTAAATTATAACTACTTCTTTATTAAATAGTAATAATTTATTAAATTAAAGATAATTATTTTGCAAGATTAGCTTATTTGATAAAATTAACCACCCTTAAAATTAAATTAATATAAATTCGTAAATCATTAATTAACTATGCTTTCTAATTTTAATAAATGTACGAAAAATATCTATTGCGACAAATGGAATTATATTTGAACAAAAAATAGATTCAATTCTTAAGAACAACATTTATTTTCTTTTTTAAAAAAATGAGAAAGTAAGTAGTAAGATATATATAATATATTTAATCTTTATAAGAAAAAACATTTATGAAATAAACTTATCAAGTCAAATAAATAATTAAAATCTTTTTGTATTCCTATAAAAAATTCATAACATATATATTTTATTATTATTATTATTATTATTATAGTTAAATGTGGAGAGCCAAAATTGGGTGTTAACAGCTTGCCCCTTTCTTTGTCCATGGAAGAGAGTAAAGAAGACGTGGACAAAGAAATATTGACACAATCCAATTTTAGGCGACCTACCAAAATACACTTTGAATAATAACTTGGCAAGAATGTTTATGGAGTTATGGCCGAACTCTGGCTTTCGAGCTGCCTGCATATCTCAGGTTTCATGAGAAATCAGGCCACATGTAGTTCGAGAATATAGCAAATTTTTATTAAAAATTTGCCCCGGTGTCGAATTACGATAATACTGAAATCTTTCAGTGGTGAGGTATGAAGAGATTAACATGAATAGAGGGATGAGATACGGTTCTAAAGAAACTTGAATGAGAAATGTTCTATAACAATTTCTACTGAAGACTCAAGGTAGATAGACAAATTTTCAAAAGGATTCCCCAGTGTCGAGTTACAATGAACTGAGACATGAAAGAGCAACAAGTGAAATTTAAATCTGAACTTCTGAAAATCGAGTTGAGTTGAATTTTGAAAGCGAATCCTTGACGTAGCTAGTGATGCTTGACATTGCACTAACTTGCCCTAGTTTGCTGCTTAGAGGGAGTTCCTCGTTGTGATGCTTTGTCCTACAAAACATGTAAAAGGGTGAAAAGTACCTGTTGCGGTTCAAAAATTACAAATTGAATAGTAATGTAAAGAGTAGATTGTAGATGTTCAGATGACTGTTGACGTCTCTTTTTGTGTTGTGAGTGTGATATAGGTAAAGTAACTTGTAATGTAGAGGCCATTGACTGGCGGAGCGATTGTAATGTAAAAGCCTGCATCTGGCTGTGTAAAACTTGTAATGTAAAAACCTCCGACTGGCGAGGCTGTTGTAATGTAAAAGCCTGTATCCGGCTGTGTAAAGCTTGTAATGCAAAGCCTCCGGCTGGCGGGGCTGTTGTAATGTAAAAGCCTTTATCCTGCTGTGTAAAGTTTGTAATGTAAATTTAATTATCGGCGTATGACAGCGTTGCTATCCGCGCATGCCCCGGTCGGTGGAGCTTTAGTGATATCACTACGATGTACTCTCCGATTGGCACAATGTTGCTTCTTTTGCTTATATACAGGCTCCGATTGGCGGAGTTCGATCCATATTTGTTATGTACAGTCTCCGGTCTGCGAAGTTTGACGATGTTTGCTATGTACGGCCTCCAGTTGGTGGAGTTTGACGATGTTTGCTATGTACAGCCTCCCAGTGGCGGAGTTTGACGACGTTTGCTATGTACAACCTCCGGTTGGCGGAGTTTGACGATGTTTGCTCCAAGCTCTAGTTGGTGGAGTTATTTTGACAGAAAATTAAACATCCTATTTTCCTACGAGGGCCCTCTTTTCTTCAGTAGTTGATCTAGATCTTGAACGTACCTGCAAAGATTTAAACAAAATATATTTTAGTCATAAGATACAAGTTGAAGTATTTTCGAGAAATGAAGTAGAGAAAGAGTATTTTGGCTCATGATTGTGAGAAATCGAATGGCGTTTCTGGTCATGCCCCGAGACTTGATGTTATTTTCTTGATTCCTGTGTTCCCGCACTCAAAGAAAATTTTAGTTTGGGAGGGGGTGTTGATTTGCATCGACTTGCAGACTGAAGACTCGTCACTAGAATCCTTCGACACCTCGTCAGTGCCGCACATAGTTTCTTAACCTAGAGACTTGGTAGGTGGATGAGTGGAAAAAATATTTTTGAAAAGAATTAGCTTGTTTTTCTAGAAAATAAGTATACTACATATATATATATATATATATATATATATATATGTAGTAATTCTCCAGCGTTTTAGATTATGACATGTTCAGAAGTCCATCGAGCTTTCCATTTTGTTGACTATATCCAACATAGTCCTCCTGTAACTTTTACCCTTCTGATAAAGCTTTCCTAGCTCTTTTGCAGACACTGCGACGATCAATATTCTTCAACATTCTGAGGTTACGCTAACTATGAGAAAGTGTTTCCTAAGGGTAAGTAAAGAAGAAAATAAAAATAAAAATTATGCAATGCATCGATCGAGCCTGACTCAGGCTGCCTACGTATCCCCAAGATAGGAATCAGATTGTAACATAGTTCGAATACAAGAGGGAGAAGTAGAAGTATGTAATGCAATGACCAAGCTTGACTCAAGCTGCCTACGTATCCAAGTGGAATCAGGTTGTAACGTAGTTCGAATACAAAAGGAAAATGAAAAATATGAAATGCAATGACCGGGCCTGACTCAGGCTGCCTACGTATCCAAGCGAAATCAGGTCAGGACGTAGTTCAAATACAATGGGAAAGAGTGAAAAATACAAAGGGACCGAATCTGACAAGGATTGCCTACGTATCCCACCGAGGGAATTCAGGTCGAGCGTAGTTCTAAATACATGGAAATGATGATTTTGGGTTTTCTAAGGGAGACCGAATCCGATGTGGGTTGCCTACGTACCCCGCCGTGGGAAGTCAGGTCTAAACGTAGTTCTGTTACATTGAAAAATGCAAAAGTACACAAAATAAGCGCTAATCTTGAGGTCTTCAGATGTAGTATTTCTTGATGGCGTCTGAATTGATTGGCTTTGTGCTCACTCTACCGTCCATTTCTACTAAGATTATCGCTCCTCTTGAGAGTACTCTATGAACCATGTAGGGTCCTTGTCAATTTGGTGCAAATTTTCCTTTGGCTTCTCCTTGGTGAGGAAAGATCTTCTTCAATACTAATTTCCCCGGTGTGAACTGTCCAGGTTTGACCTTCTTGTTGAACGCTTTGGTCATTTTGTTTTGATAGAGTTGGCCATGACAAACCGCGTCCATCCTCTTTTCATCAATGAGCATCAATTGTCCATGCCTGCTACGTATCCATTCTGCATCGTCTAGACCAACCTCTTGGATAATCCTTAAAGATGGTATTTCCACCTCAGCAGGTATTACTGCTTCTGAACCATAAACCAACATATAAGGAGTTGCCCCAGTTGATATTCTGATTGTGGTGCGATAACCAAGTAAAGCATACGGTAGCTTCTCATGCCATTGCCTATGACTGTCCACTATTTTCCTTAGGATCTTTTTGATATTCTTATTTGCAGCCTCAACTTCTCCATTCATCTGTGGTCGGTAAACTGTGGAATTTCGATGAGCAATCTTGAACCTTTCACAAGTTTCTTTCATAAGATCGATGTTGAGGTTGGCTGCATTATCTGTTATGATTGATTCTGGAATTCCAAACCGACAAACTATGTTATTGTGAGCAAAGTCTGCCACTACCTTCTTAGTCACCGCCTTGTATGTCGAAGCTTCAACCCAGTTTGTGAAATAATCGATAGCCACAAGGATGAAACGATATCCATTTGATGCGGGAGGCTCTATGGGTCCGATAACATCCATGCCCCAAGTGGCAAATGGCCAAGGGGAACCCATCACATTGAGCTCATTCGGTAGAACCCGTATAAAATCTCCACGCACTTGACACTGATGACACTTTTGCACATACCGGATGATATCTTTCTCCATGGTCATCCAAAAATATCCAGCTCTTAAATCTTTTTTGCCAAAGTGAACCCATTCATGTGAGGTCCACATGTTCTTACATGTATTTCTTCCAAAAGCCTTGTCGCTTCTGCGGCGTCGACGCACCTCAGCAATCCTAAATCCGAAGTTCTCCTATATAGGATTTCTCTGTTAAGGAAGAAATGATTGGCCATCCTCCTCAAAGCCCGCTTCTGGTTGCATGTGGCATTTTCAGGATATTCTTGTGCTTCTATCAATCTTTTAATGTCATAGTACCAGGGTTTTCCATCCAGTTCCTCATCTACATGAGAACAATATGCATGTTGATCTTGTATCTCTATATCGATAGGGTCAATGTAATTATTGTCTGGATGTTGAATCATCGAGGACAATGTTGACAAAGCATCG
>JAJOOD010000487.1:0-152474 GCA_029582525.1 Solanum tacnaense
ATCCGCATGATTCCATTTCTTGTTCTTTTCAACCCTATTTGCGTTGTTTTGCGGCTAACTGTCCATGCTTCCACTAAAACATCAATTACCTGAAACTTCAGCATTTTAATTAGGTATTGAGACAAAACAAGCATTCAAGGACACTATTTCCATTAAAATAAAGCCCTAAATGAGTCCAAATTGTGGACTCATCAATAATCAACAACACAACTTCCGATGCAAGTGTCTACAATTGTGCAATAGTATAATAACCCAACCAAGGGTTGGGGTCGTGTCCGAATGGAGTGGGCGTGTAAATTAGTGGTTAAGTTCATATGTGCTAAAGCTAATCGTAGCTAAAGATTTTCATTAATGAATGCATAGTAAATTAAAGAGGGTGACACCAAAGTGTCAAGTATCAATGGGGGTTTGTCACAAGTATAGCTAAAGTAACAAAAATAAAGAAAAAAATTCAAATATGGAGAGTAGTTCTTGCGGTGTGACCGCATTATATATTGATATAAATCGTTGGGTACATACTTTCGATAGGAAATTTGCAAAATAATAGTGACTAGGCTAAGCTTTAAATGAAAATAAGTTTCCTCTCGAGAAACTTACCCCGTTTCAAATGGGTTCCTCTCGAACACCAACTGACCCCCAGTTTTACAGGCTCTAATTTAAACTTGAATTGATCTAATCGGTGGGTCAGGTCGGGCATGCCGACCTGTTCGGCGGTTTGCCAACTGAACATTATCTCACCAAACTATAATTTTCACCACTTTCCTCATTCAAACCTGCACCACTAAGACACTATTATCTATAAAAGTAAAATCCTAAACATTTAAGACCTTGGGTTGCCTCCCAAGAAGAGCCTTATTTTACGTTGTGGCACGACGCGATTCCAATCTCATTTTCCGGTATTGGGGTTAGGCCTAGTATCACTAGGTAGCCCCAATATATCAATTGGGTGGATATGCGGCACTACGAAATTCATAAGTGTCCTGATTAGTTGAAGTGATCTAGAGTGCGATCCAATCATTTGATTCAGCATTTCAATATTCTCTTTCATTTCCTCCAACACCCGATCTTGATTGTTGATTTTGTGGAAAATGGTTTGAAGTGTGTCCTCGACACAGGTGTTCTCCCTGCATGTAAATTGCTTCCTCTCGTGGGGAGGTATGTACCTCCCTTGACGCTCACACTGGTTTTCCATCTCTGTTATTTTGGTGGCCAACTCGTGCAGCTGAGTTACCAGTGCGGGTAATGTGAAGTCTCTCTCGAGTTCTTGCTTCATCTCAGCCGAGTTGCCACCATTTCCCTCAGCGATGCTAAGGGGACCTAACTATACTAACAAGTTTAAAGAAAAACAAAACTAAAAATAAGGTTAGTAATCAACGACTATTGAAAGTAGAATTTGACTTAAACCAAAAACATTCATGTAACACCACTTCCCGGCAGCGGCACCATTTTGATATTTGCGTAATCAACAACACAACTTCAGATGCAAGTGTCTATGATTGTGCAATAGTATAATAACCCAACCAAGGGTTGGGGTCGTGTCCCAAGGGAGTGGGAGTGAAAATTAGTGGTTAAGTGGAAATGTGCTAAAGCTAATCGTAGCTAAAGATTTTCACGAATGAATGCACAATAAATTAAAGGGGGTGACACCAAAGTGTCAAATATCAATGGAGGTTTGTCACAAGTATAGCTAAAACAACAAAAATAAAGATAAAATTCAAATATGAAGAGAAGTTCTTGGGGTGTGACCGCAATATATATTGATATAAATCGCTGGGTACATACTTTCTATAAGAAATTTGCAGGATAATAGTGACTAGGCTAAACTTTAAATGGAAATAAGTTCCCTCTCGGGAAACATACCCCGTTTCAAATAGGTTCCTCTCGAACACCCATTTCTCACTCTCTGGAGCTGAGTGTTAGGATATGGTACTAGGGCTCACCCTCTCGGGCTGAACCTCATCTTGACCCACTCCTTAGGCCATCAGTCTAGCGGTTTTGATTTCGCGACCTCTCTCTAGAGCAAGCTGAAAACACATGGGTGGTTTTTTATTTGCAACTAGAAACCCATTAAATTAAACCACAACCGCTAAGTTAAATCACCTTTAAAGTACGTCTAACCTATCAGCAAACAAGACCCAACAATAATATCAACACATATTTGCTAAATCACACTCCAAGAATGGGGGCTTTTAGCCACACATCAAGAAATAAGCAATTACACCTAAAATGATAACAAAATCACATGGGTGTAAGAAATTAAACCTTGATGTAAGTAAAGCAAGAAGAATGTAGAACACCCACTTCCAATTTGGGGAAGATGAACTCCTTCTCTCTTCAAGTCTCCCAAAAACCCTCTCCAAACTTGAGAGAAAACCACCAAGAAAATAGTATTCTAAGGTAAAAACTATATTAATGTTCAGCCTCTCCTCTTCCACCCTTAAAATTAATGAAAAGTTTAACATTTATAGACTTCAGAAAATAGTGCTGGTGGATCACTGGTCGAGGTTAGTAGCGAACTTCGAATGACTCAGCGATTTGCCCTTCTACTAGTTCATCGCCGTTTGTACTTTTCCTTCAGCATCTGTGCATTCTGGATTTTTGAGTGGTATACTTCTGCTTCACGGAACTAATCGATGAAATGCCAACAGCTCCTTTCATCGCCTTTTTTATCCTTCTCCTTCAGGGCTTTGCGTACTGGAACAAAGGGCGGAGTGCGTCCCTTCGATGAATCACCAAGTGGACTCAGCGGTCCTCAGGCCTTCGTTTTCTCATTCTTTTTAGCCTTTTTGTTCCTTTTTGCGAAGTAGTGTCCATGTTTTCTTTCAAAAATCAAATAACTGAAACTTAAGTGTTTTCATCAGATATTTAGAATAAATAAGCATTTGAGGACACTATTTCGATTAAAATATAGCCCTCAATGAGTCCAATTTGTGGACTCATCAGTTACCTTTGAAGCAAAAGAAGTGGGTGATTGTGTGATGCTTTTAGACTTCAACAACTTCTTATTAGCCCTCACCGAACCCGAACACTGGAAATTCTGGAAAATAGGGAATGTGGGAATGTGGAAGAGAGGAAATTGATTTGGGAATTTTGGGACGTGTAAGGGGAGTGATTTGTGGGGTTTGGGAGTAATATGGAGGGATTTTAGGAGATGAGGTATTGAATAACAGTTGGGAGGGAGGTTGGGTAATGGGGGTGTATTTAAAAAATGAAGGGTTTTATTTAAATGGATGTCTGGGTCGGGTCAAATGAAACTAGGGTTTGGATCCATAAGACCCAGTCTAAGGTCCGTAGGTTGACCTACGGACCGTACATCGGGTTCGTAGGTCATTTCAACACTTAGACAAATTAGAGATCTTAGTTGGCATCTACGGACACCATTCACGGTCCGTGGATGGACCCACAGACCATAGATGGGGCCGTAGACCTTTGCAAATCCCTTGTGTAGATTTTGCCTATCGCTCCTGCACATGTAGCAACCATTTGGCCGTTCTTTTTATATTTTCTGGACAATTTTTAGACACAGACCCTATGCTATATCTAGCCAACACTTAAACAAAAATAAAGCACCTATCTAAAGGAACACAGAAATTCAAATAAGCAAAGAAAACTACTAAACCAAAAAGAAAAACCTATAGTTGGCTAGATTGTACATCTTACGTTGCCTCCCAAGCAGCGCTTGATTTAATGTCGCGGTACGACACAGTATTCTTCATTACTCAGACTTCATCAAAATAGTAGGCCTCAACCAGCTCTTGCACATTCTCTTATTTTCCTAAATAGACCTTGATCCTTTGCATGTTCACCTTGAACCTTGTTCCCTCATTGTTCTCTAGCTCGACCGTTGTATGTGGGAACACTTGAGTGACTATGAATGGCTCGGTCCATTTGGACTTTAGCTTGCCAGGAAACAAGCGCAACCTAGAGTTGAATAGAAGCAATAGATCACCCATAACAAATTCGCGCTTCTCAATCTTTTGATCATGATACTTCTTCATCTTCTCTTTGTACAAGGCTGAACTTTTATAAGCTATTAGGCAAAACTCATCAAGATCATTCAAATCACTTACTCGCTGATTCGATGTGGTGCCCTAATCGAAATTTAGCTTCTTTAGCACCAACATAGCCTTATGATCTAGCTCTACCGGCAAATGGCAAGACTTTCCATATACAAGTTGGTAGGGGAACATACCTATGGGAGTCTTGAATGTGTTGTGATAGGCCCATAGAGCATTATCAAGCTTCCTTGACCAATCGGTTCTATTCGCATTCACAGTCTTAGCCATAATCTTCTTTATGTCTCTGTTGGACACTTCAACTTTCCCACTAGTCTGCGGATGGTAAGGAGTGGCTACATTGTGGCGAAGGCCATATTTCTCAAGTAGTGACTTGAACAACTTATTACAGAAGTGGGAACCTCCATCGCTGATAATCGCCCTAGCTGTAGCAAAACTGGAGAATATATTCTTTTCCAGGAATGCGGTGACACTTGTACCTTCATTGTTGGAAAGCGCAATTGCTTCCACCAACTTCGACACATAATCAACTGCAACATGAATATACTTCATCTCATGTGAACTCACAAATGGACTCATAAAATCAATGCCCCATAGACAAAATAACACTATCACCAATATAGGATTCATAGGAAGCTCTTGCCTCTTTGAAATTCCTCCTTCTCTTTGGCTACGGTCACAAGACTTGACGAAATCATGAGCATCTTGGTGGATGGTAGGCCAGTAAAACCCACACTGCAAAATTTTCTGCGCAGTTCGAATACTACTATGATGCCCACCAATAGTCGATGAGTGACATGCCTCTAATATACTCAACATCTCAACCTCAGGCACATAGCGACGAATAATCCCATCAGCATGACTACAGTACAAATAAGGCTCATCCCAAAAGAACTTCTTCACATCATGCATAAACTTTTTCCTTTGGTGAAACGACAAATCTGATGGCACTAGATCACTTGCCAAGTAGTTAGCAAAGTCTGTGAACCAAGGAATCAGATCATGAGAAGCAGCTAATATATGTTCATCTGGAAAAGCATCATTAATTTCACCCCTATCACCTAGCTTGAGCATAGCTTCTTTCTCCAATTTGGACTATTCATCGGCAACCTGATTTTTTGTCCCCTTTCTATCTTTTACCACAAAGTCGAACTCTTGCAGCAACAACACCCATCTAATCAACCTCAGTTTTGCATCCTTCTTAGCCATTAAATACCTCAATGCCGAATGGTCAATATGCACTATGACCTTAGTACCAAGCAAGTAGGATCAAAATTTCTTGAATGCAAAAACCACCGCAAGTTCTTTTGAGCCACATTTAGAGCTTTAGTGGCATAGTAAATAGGATGAATAATCTTCTCTCGCCTCTATCCCAATACCACAGCAAGCGTCACTCCACTTGCATCACACATTACCTCAAACGGTTACCCCCAATCTGGTGAAATAATGATAGTTGCGGAAACTAGCTTTTCCTTCAAATCCCCAAATGCTCTCCGACAAGCATCATCAAACTCAAACCTACACTCCTATTCGAGCAATTTGCACAATGGATGTGCAATTTTGGAGAAATCCTTGATGAACCTCCTATAGAAACCTGCATGCCCAAGAAAACTTCTAACACCTTTAATAGAGATAGGTGGTGGAAGCTTTTCTATTACCTCAATTTTCGCTCTATCAACCTCAATACCCTTCTCAGAAATCCGATGACCCGGAACTATCCCCTCTTTCACCATGAAGTGGCACTTTTCCAAATTGAGCACAAGATTGCACTCTTCACACCGTTTCAATACTTCGGTCAAATGGTCTAAACAACGATCAAAAGAGTCACCTACCACAGAGAAATCATCCGTAAATACCTCAATAGTGTCCTCCACCATATCAGAATATACCGACATCATACAACGCTGGAAACTCGCTGGAGCATTATACAACCCAAATGGCATTCGTTTGAAGGCTAAAGTCCCATAAAGGCAAGTGAATGTGGTCTTATCTTGGTCTTGAAGAGCTATAAAAATCTAATTATAGCCCGAATAACCATCAAGAAAATAATACCAGCCCTTACCCGCAGGTCAGTCCAACATCTGATCCATGAATGACATAGGGAAGTGGTCATTTTCTGTCCAAGCATTTAATTTCTGGTAGTCCATGCAGACTCTCCATCTAGTCACGGGCCGCATCGAAACAAGCTTGTTTTTAGCATTCGGAACCACAGTCATCCCATCTTTCTTGGGCACACACTGAACAGGACAAACCCAACTACTATCTGCAATGGGATAAATAACTCCAGCATCCAACCACTTGATGATTTCCTTTTTCACTACCTCTTGCATAGGAGAATTTAGTCTTCTCTGTTACTCAATGCTAGGCTTGTGATCCGGCATGAGTTGGATTTTATGAGAACAAATGCCAGGAGGGATCCCAATAATGTCTGTAATAGTCCACCCAATAGCCCGCTTGAACCTCTTCAACGTGGAAACCAATGTCTCAACTTGTGTCACATTCAAATCTGTCACAATGATGACCGGTAACGTACCATCTCTCCCTAAGAATACATACCTCAAATGTGATGGTAGAGCCTTCAGCTCTAATTTTGGAGCCTCTTCAACAGACGGTCTTACGGGTGGAGAGTCACAATTCTTCATGTCTAATTGTAATCTCTTTGGTTTTGAATGAAATTCGACCCTATCAAATGTGGCGACTGATTCATCATAGTCTTCATTACCCGCACCCTCAAAATTCATCATTACCGTTGCTAGTTCATCAACGCCCAGCCTCTCTTCAATAAACACCTCAGAACCATTCTCTACAATATGATTCACCACTGATACCGACTTGAGCTTACTACTCTACTTCATGGATCTACAGATATTGAAAGTTACCTCTTCATTATTCAATCAGAACTTCATATGCCCTTTCTCCATATTGACTAAGGCATGCCCAGTCGAAAGGAATGGTCTCCCAAGGATAATGGGAACCTCAAAATCAACCTAACAATCAAAGATCACAAAATCCACCGGAAAGATAAAAGAGTCCACTTTCACAAGTACATCGTGGTGCACACCAGTGGGCCTCTTCAGAGTTCTATCGGCCAAGAGCAATTGCACAGCAGTCGGTTTTGGATCCCCTAAACCCAACTTCTTGTAAATAGACAATGGCATAAGATTAATACTAGCAGCCAAATCACACAACACCTTCAGAAAATGCAGTAACCCGATCGTACAAGGAATAGTAAAGGCACCAGGATCGTCCTTTTTCTGCACAAGGGACCTTGTAGCAATAGCACTACAATGTTGCAACATATCATCATCTTCAAAACTCACAGATCTCTTCTTAGTCACCAAATCTTTCATAAACTTCGCATACCCAGGTATTTGCTCTAAAGCTTCTATCAACGGAACATTGATGGAGAGCTATTTCAACATACTCATAAACCTGCAGTATTTCCCTTCTTCAGATTTCTTTACTAACCTTTGTGGGAATGGAGGTGGAGGTCTAGGAATGGGAATAACTTTTTGGGTTATCTCCACTTCCTTCTCTGTAGCATTCTCGAACTCTCTAGTAACCTCGATCTCATCATCATCTTTACTAACCTCAACTTCAACCTCAGACGACATGGGTGGATCAATGGTCTTCTTACCCCCTCGAGTAGTGACTGCCATATAATGCCCATTATTCTTTGGATTTTCGATGGTGTTGCTAGGTAGTGTGCCAGGCTAACGTGGATTGACTGTAGTGGACAACTGATTCATCTGCTTTTCATGTTGCTTAATCGACACCGCATGGAAATCAACTTGTTGACCGATTCTAGACATGTCGTTTTGCATCTCCTTCATATTCTCATCAGTCGAATTAAACCTCTTCATCATCTTCTGCATCATATCCTAAATACGTGACATACTACCCCCAACTTCCCTATTACCAGATTCTCAATTTTAAGGAGGAACATATGGCCCAGCCCTATCATTTTTGTTTCCATAGTTGTTCCGGTTGTAGTTGTTATCGCAATTGTAGATCCCATACCAGACATAATGACCCTCTCGGTTGTTGTTTTTATAGTTGAGACATTGGTTTCCTTGGCCTTGGTACCAATTATCCAAATTGGAAGCTTGGGCGTTGTCTCGGAAACCTCCTGTCTGATCATTCAGTGCATCAGTATCCTCTTCATAGTAGCACTCCTCAACCGGTGATTGATATTTAGTCAAATAGTTCACAACATTTATCTTTTCAGTACCTCCGCTCACATGCTTCAACACCAACCCAAGTTCTGTCCTCATCTGAGCTATCTCCTTAAGAATGTCATTGGCGGAGACTGAGGGTTCCGAGTGTTAATGTGTATTACTTTTTAAGGGTTGTATGTGCTCTTAAAAGTTGAAAAGTGGGGAGGTGGTTGTGTTACAATTGTTAGGTATCTGGGTCATACCTAGGAATGGGATTCGTACTTGAAAGGATAGGGAGCCTTGATAGCATGTGCGAGGGGGTTCAGGGTTGAATGGTGATATGGAAGAATTAAGGGTATGTTGTGAATAGTTAGCCAGGATGGTACTGTTTACATCTGAACCTCTCTAAGAGGTAGAATGTTAAAGTGACAATCAATAGTGTAGCGTGTGAAGGGCGAGAGTAAAGTGTACTAGTATACTTATTTATTACTCCAGAAATGTAAGGTGGAGGAATGAACAGTCTTATTGCTTGTTTCCTTATATTTGATTGTCTTATACTATGTGGTGGGTATCAGGTTGACCAATGATGCCTACCAGTACGTGTGGTTTGTACTGATACTACTCTTGCTATGCCTTCTGGGCAGAGTCTGGTTGTAGGGTTAGTGATGTTTATAGATGAAGACGAAGGCAATCTCCAACAACTTCTATATTTCTTTCTTGTGGTGGGAGCTTTGTCATTTGTTACTATATTTTCTACCGGGTTATCTTAGAAGCTCTTGTACTTGTTTAGCCTAGATCCATGGAGGGGTTAATTACTTTACAAGTCTTAACTCGAATAGTTGACAAAACTCTTATTTTTATAAAAATCTAATGATTGTTAATTTTTCTTCAGTTTTCTTAATCTTCCGCATGTCTTCAACTGTTTGAGGATCGAGGGATCTCCTAATTAGGTGTTAGAGTAGGTACCCGCACGGCCCGGTGAGTTGGGTCGTGACAAATTGGTATAAAGCCCAGGTTATCGGTCTCCCAGTACAAGAGCAAAGGTTGAATAGACTCATGCGGATTGGTTTATCGACGTCCAAGTCTAATCTTCTTGAAGCTACGAAGCGTTCTAGAAAGTCGTTCCATTTCTGCTCTCCATTCATGTGAATTTTCGCATGTGGTATGAGTTGAGTCCAATTGGTATCTCAACAAAGTGAACTGGACGACGTGGTCATGGATGAAGGGACACAAGCAAGGTAAATTGGAACTGGGAATATTGTTGTCTAAAATAACTATTGGTGTGAAAGGTACTTTTACTTGGATTCTAGGATATGATTTTGTGCAAGGTATTGTTTGGTTGGATTTCGATATGTGTAATATGCTAGCCTAAATGATTGAAATTACGCGAGTTGAAATTACTAGAGTTTCAGAAACTTGTTGTCGAAAGAAGGGTCATCACTGGGTTAGTTGCAAGGGTCTGGACGTGTTTTGCGACCGACTATAACTGTGTGAGTGTATGAATACATTCTGGGAATGCGCGTATTGGTGGTATAGAATTATTGGTAAGGAATTCTGGAGTGTGTACCGTTGGGTTGACTCGGGGTTGACAATAACTATCCTCGCTAAAGGGAATATCCTAACTACTTAGTTATATCCTGGGAATTAAGGGAAAATTTTAGAAAAGAGGAAGAACCACAGGAAATTGTTGACATGGTGTAGTGTTTCCGTCTAAGCCGCTAGGGCAGGAATATTCCCAGTAAAGTGGGACCACCAGAGCGGGATTCCTCCCGCCAAAGTGGGACAGGGCGAGACAAAATCTCCGCCCTGTCTCCCCTATTTTCCCTAGTAATGCATATGGACCCCGAATCATGTATGAGCTAATCCCTGCAATTCAGCCAGTGCTCAACAATAGAACAGTAAGTTATGAACCTTAGCATATAGTCATTAGCGGTGATAAACAGCAAAAACCAGCATCCATGTGCTTACAAATGTGTAAAGGAAAAACAAAAGAGAGAATGAAATATTATTCATTACATGCCCACGAGGGGCGAGAAAAAAACTTAATCAGGAACCCTTAGAATGGGATGTGTCGCTAGCAGAGTCTAGGTCCTCCAGGGGTATCACGCCAGATGATGCCTCGTTCAACCAAAGGAACTTCCGATAGTCTTTTGGCTCGAGTCAAGGAATCTTCCTCTGGCGGCAACACAGGAGAAGATGGCTTTCATAATCATCCATATCTGGGACATCAGACGATCCCTCTCTATAATCCTCCTCCTCTCGTGTGGCAATTGGCGGCGGAGCATCTCGACCTCAAGAGTAGTGGCGGGTGGAACTGAAGTGGCGTTAGGATAAGAGCGGCCCAATCTTCTCCGGACGGCCACCAGGTCCTCCTCCACCTGAGCACCTGATAGTGGGGGATGGGACTAGGTAGTGAGAGTGACACCACCATCATCATCTTCCCCTCCTCCGCCATCTGCCTCTGCAGCTGCATGGCTACTACTGGCACTGTCTGTCTTCCTCCTCTTACTCCCGAAGGTGGAAACATGTTGAATTAAAAGAGGGTGAAAAAGAGGATTCATAGCAAGTACATCATCGGTATCCAAGAATGCCTTATTGTTTCCCGCTTACACACCGCTTTCACTAGCCCAGGTAGGAAGAATGACTTCTTGTTTCCCTAGTATAATATCTTCCAATCAGAACTGATCTGTGTGCGCATGTTTAGTCCGATCCCCAGTATAGTGCACGCCACCACCAAAGCTTGAGGAAATGTCACATCGGTGCGGTTTCCCAATGGGCGGATCCTCTTGGTAACCAAGTACAACCTTCTCTTAGCATCCGGTGACTAGTTAGCACTAGTGAGGCCCACTGTAGTAGCCCAGTAAACCCAGCCCGACGTGTAGACTCCACTGATGTATCCCTCAACAAGCCCAAGTCAATCTCTCCCAGCTTATCCTCGAACTCCATATGGGGACCTCGAGCACCTCATTTATTAATGGAGTGTTCAGAGGGATGTCAACACCAGGACACGTATTATGGGGTGAGGATCGTCCCAAATGATGGTAGGTAGGATGGCGTAGAAGTCCCTCACCCATGTGGAAGGCACAACAGGGGGAGCCTCTGTCAATGGGGTCTAGCCAAACTCCATCATACATGTATAAAATGTGGGCGCCTTCTCTTCTAGGTTCAGTAAATGGAAACCCCTCTCGCAACAGAACTTGGTGTTCCGGTGGTCGTGGTACCTTTCTCAACTGTTAACATTAGGAAACTGGGCGAAAGACAGATTCTCCTCATTAATACCAGGCATGTTAGATAAGCTGACAAAAATTATGAGACATACATGTTAGAACTCCATGGGATTAGACAGTAATTGGCTAAGGAAGAAAAAATTATAATTTAAGTGACAAGGGGTCACTGCCCAACCGATTTCTGCCACAATCGCCCAAATCCTGCCAAAACGGGATGAGGGAGGCCGCTACAGCGGGGGAAAAGCCGCCAGATCGGTCTTCATCTTGGAGCAACTTCAGGCGCGATCATGGAGCCTCTTCGTCTCAAAAACCTAATTTTCGACCGAATTTCAGTAGATCAGAGTCTATAAAGTACCCTAGAACCTAAATATGCAATTATTCTAGAAAAATATCCCCTAAAGGATGTCTATATCCAAGTTTTACATCAAGAAACTTTTCAACTTCCCCCACCCATTTTGTCTTCGTTTCAACAATATTTTCATGAAACCCTTACGCCCAGGATGTTGTGACGGAGTTAGGGACGTAAGGAAAATGTCCATGCTACATTTTTCTAGCAAATCAAGCAACTCATATTCGAAATTTTGAATAACTACCCCAAGGCCTTTCTAATCAATCATTTAATGTCTTGCAATCGCAATTAAGTAAGTAATGAAGTAATGAGAGTCAAGAATGAGAACATTACCTTGAAGTTGATGTTCGGAGCGAAGTGTTTGAGAGGATTTTTGAGAGTTTTGAATGAGAAAAGTGTGGAAATGAGGAAACCATTCCCCTTTCCCCATTTACTGTCTCAATCTCCCGCTATAGCGGGAGGTGCCTCGCCACAGTGGCCCTGCCTCAGCAGGATTATTCCCGCTCTGGCGGGGTCAGACTGTACACTTGAAATTGCATTTCATTTCTCCCTATGTTGCCTCATTTCCCTAATCGGTACTTTGAGTATAGAACCCTTTGGGGATTAAGATTTGAAAAACCTCCACCCTTTGTGGTTCCGTAATAGGGCATGTCGTTAGTTGGAAGTACTCCAAAAAAGACTCGTGGGGGACGAACGAGAGGTAAATTGGTATCTATTGTAACGACCCGAACCGTTGTTATATATTAAAGGAAAAAATATCGGTGGGGGAAAACTGGGCCACCATCCCGCTAGAGTGGTCCTGATGCTGCTAGGGTTGTGAAGCCTCAGCGGGATAGGTGGCACTAGAGCAGGAATAATGG
Source organism: Solanum tacnaense (assembly GCA_029582525.1). Classification (NCBI taxonomy): domain Eukaryota; kingdom Viridiplantae; phylum Streptophyta; class Magnoliopsida; order Solanales; family Solanaceae; genus Solanum; species Solanum tacnaense. Next base: position 12,610 of record JAJOOD010000487.1, read on the forward strand.
GACCAGAACTTGAATGACGCCAAACGTTAGTTTTTTCCTTTTTCCCAAAACGTCAAAAAGAGGCGAGAATCACCCCAGAAACCCTCAAAAGGCTGCTCTAGGCTTGGGATGGAAGGATAAAGAGAATTCTAGCGTAAAGAGGTCGATTGCTTGTGAATTTCCAGTATAAATCCACCGTCTCGTCGTTCGGAAGCCAAGACTTAGAGCTACAATCCCTCTGCGACTATTTGGTGCCCAGGTAGGCTAGGTTTATTATTGAGTAGTTATAAATTCGTAATCCATTACACAATATGCTAGTAATTGATGGTAGAATACATGTGTAAGCTTTCATGCACCGAAAAAAGGGTAGTCGTACATGTAATTTTAGTTGTTTCATCAGAATTACATCTTATGAGGAAGACTAATCATGTGAACTAGGGTAGGTGATGGTTTGATTCTTGTTTGCATGATGTATTTTGGTAATTGCTTCATTGTAATGCATGTATATATGTGAATGAAACCTTATTGGTCAATCCTAATGAAGTGAGTATGAATGAACAAATGTATGTCATGATTCAACATTTGATTGTATGATTATGAGTTTGTACTTATGAGTATGATTGTGATTGTGGTTGTGTTGAATGAATCAGGTTTCACGTCTGACACACTAATTGGGATCGGGTGTCACGTTCCAACACTTATATTGGATCGGGAGTCACGTTTTGACACACTAATTGGGACCATCTACCACATTTGGGCACACTAACTGTTTGGGTATGAGTTCCATGAGAGGACCATGGAATTATTATAACTACTTGTTATTGAGAATATGGAATTGTACATTTCTCTGAAAAGATGACTGGACTATAATTTTGTATAGTTGTATTAATGTGTTGTGCTTATTTGGTTGTATATCTCGTTATTGAATGATCTACAAATGGTCAGACTCAAACTGGAGTAAGATATGGTAAGCGGAGACCTTGGGTTCCGAGTGTTAATGTGTATTACTTTTTAGGGGTTGTCTGTGCTCTTAAAAGTGGAGAAGTGGGGAAGTGGTTGTCTCGCAATTGTTAGGTAGTTGGGTCATACCAGTGAAGGGGATTCGTACTTGCAAGGATAGCAAGCCTTGATAGCATGTTCTAGGGAGTAAAGGGTTGAATGGTGATAGGGAAGAACTAAGGGTATGTTCTCAGTAGATACCCTGGTTGGTAATGTTTACATCCGGAACCTCTCTAAGAGGTAGAATGTTAAAATGACGATCAAGAGTGTAGCGCGTGAGGGGATAGAGTCAAGTGTACTAGTATACTTATTTAGTACTCGAGAATGGTAAAGTGGAGGAATGAACAATCTTATTGTTTATTTCCTGCTATTAGATTGTCTTATATTATGTAGTGGGTATCGGGTTGACCGATGATGTCCACTAGTACGTGTGGTTTGTACTGATACTACTCTTGCTATACCTTTTGGGCATAGTCTGGTTGCAGGGTCAGTGATGTTTCACAGGTGAAAACGAAAGCAATCTCCAACAGCTTCTATATTTCTTTCCTGTGGTGGGAGTTGCGTCATTTGTTACGATATTTTCTACCTTGTTATTTAGAAGCTCTTGTACCTGTTTAGACTAGATCCCAGAGAATGTTAATTACTTTACAAGTCTTAATTCAAATTTTTGACAAAACTTTTATTTTTATCTACGGATGTGTTGGACGGCCCGTAGGTCAACTTATGGTCCATGGATTGCTTCGTGGTTCCACACTTGGTCAGACTTCCCTGATTCTCCCATCTACGCCTACCATCGACGGACCGTCTTAGGACCTACGGTCCGTAGGTCCTTTCGTGGGTGGCCAGTTCTGCAGATTTTTAAGCTGTCATCTCACTCAATTGCATCTAAGCTCATTTCCTGCAAACATGACATAAAAACATTATTTTCAATACAAAATGGCCCTTGACACATATAACTCTTAAGTGCAATGTAACAAAAATACCGTAAACTCACGGTATATCATAGGTCTACCCTCAGCCAAATTTTTTGGGCTTTCTGGGGAGGGGCTACAGGTTTTTATCCACAGACTACCACCTATAGTCCGTGGGTCACCCTACCGTTCGTGGGTGGCAACTGTGGGTTGCACCTGCAACTTCTGGAAATCTGCTGGTTGGTCTATTTTCAGATACTGGGTGTTACAGACGTGTTATTTATTAAATATTGAATCGACAAATAAGATTGTGACACGTACCCTTATTTAGTCTTCCAGTATAGTGAAGGACGTATATGCTCTAGTTTTTGGATATTAGGGACACCAATGTGCCAAAAGTATAATGGAGGGTATTTGCATACCATTTACAATATTTCGGAGGTATATTTATTCTTTTCCCAAAAATCGAAAAGGATTTCCATTAGAATTCTATTAAGTGCCTTATTTCTGGTTACAAGGGAAATTTTTATCTCAATTCAATAATGCCGATTGATTTTTTTATGCAAGTAAGATATACCAATTGACTAAGAAAGGTTATGGGTTTGCCACTAGTTGTTGAGTGCCCTGTTATGGATTGTATGGGTACACTGGTTGATGAGCTAAGGACATTCCCGATTAGGAAATGTCTTCAGTGTTGAAAACGTTTATGTGTCAATTGTAAATGTTTGCATTTGGGAATGACATGTGAGAATTATCAGTTTAGTAGGGAATTGAATTTTCTCTACTTGAAGCAACACTATAGAGGATATCATGATGAACTAGAGGATATGAAGAAGAAGAATGATATGAAGAAGAAGAAGAAGAAGAAGAAGAATGATATGAAGAAGAAGAAGAAGAAGAAGAATGATACGAAGAAGAAGAGGAAACTCCATGATCAGAAACTTTGACGAATGTTAAAAAGGTGAAGTTTTGTTTCCTTGGAGAAAAATTAGCAATTTGAATTGTTATTTACTTTGTATGCAGAGTCTTTTTTTTGTTAAAAAAAAGTATGCAGGGTCTTTTATTAGATTTCAATTAGTTGTGAAGTTGGTGACAAAATAATATGCAGGGTATTTATGTTTCAATTAGTTGTTCAGTCTGAGTTGGACTAGAAATAGTTGGGTTCCTAGTGGTTGTGGCCTATTGTCCTTTGTAAGTTTATCCCTAAATGCGCGAAGTCTTCTATTTTGTAGACATATTGTTCTATTTTACAATTGACACATAAAAGTTTTCAACACTCAAGGTTTAATGACGTACTAAAATGTCCATAGTTCTTTTATTTTGAATCTCTTGTTCAAATTATTTTTTACTACATAATTTATTAGAACAACGTATTCAAGAATTCATCTCACATGTGGTTTTAAAAGTAAAAAACAAAGTTTAATTTGCTTTGAAAAATTTGGAAGGAGGTTGCATGTGTGACAACCTAAATTAGGATAAAAAGTGTCATATCGGCAAAACACGTGAGATGTGTTAAGTATATAAGTAAGAATCCCTTATACTTAAATGATGCATTTTAATGTTGTGCGGGTCTATGCCCAAATAGGATAATATCACTAGTAAGTTAGGCGGTTACAAATGGTATATTAGAGTCACTTTTGTGTCAGTTGTGTCGATGAGAGCTATTGTTCAACTAAGTTAAGCCAAAGTTAATCCCAATAAAGTGGGACAATATCTTTGCTAGGTCTTGGCAAATCTCCTGTTGTGGGGCAAATCACATATGGTGGGACAAACCTCCATGTGGATGTTGATTCCATAAAAGAAGTTGTTTGTGATACCCCTCCTTAGAATAAGAAGTCCACATCGGAGAACGCATGTAAGTAAGCATACCTTACACTTTAGTGATGTGTTTTAAAGTTTGGCGGATCTAGACCCAAAACACGGGTTGGACCATTGTTTGGTTATAAAAGGCAATGTAGAATAATTATCGACATATATTTTATAAGAGAGGGTTTATATGACATCCCATCTTAGGATAAGAAATATACGTCGACAGAACACAAGAGAGATACTAGGTATATAATTAAGAATTCCTAACATTGATCTAGTGATGTGTTTTAAAGCCTTGTTGTTCTAGGCCCGGAGCAAACAATATCACTAGGAGGTTGTAGGGTGGAAAAAAGGTGGTGTAAATAATATTTTAAGTGATAGAAGATCTATATTGAGGGATATAATGAAATCAATTTGGGGGCATGATTAAGTTGTTGGCTCTTCAAGGTTTCGTTTCATTTTCTCCCATGTTAGTGAATATTTACCTTGAAAGGAAAAAGTACGTTATCACCAGTGAAGTTTCTAGGTGCTTGTTTGCTAATTAATTTGCTTTTCTATTCCATATCTTGTATTTTGATTTTATTTTCATGTATAATTAATAACTAAAAAATTGTACCAAAATTGATAACAACCAAACCGATAACCGACCCATAAATACCCCTTCTACGACAATGGGTTCTTTTTTGTCTACTTCAGTTGTTCTATTCAAACTCTTATATCAATTTGTGTTTTTGCTATTAGTACTTCTATATGTACATGAATCTCCTTGAATATATTTGTCAAGAATCGAGTCTACACCGTGGACATGGCCGGCACTCGAGAACCATTGATGGTCCCCAAGCGAACCCTCATCCTGGCTGACTACAAACGGAAGACTAACTTAAGCATACAAAATCTTAAAAACTGAATTTAATTCAATAAACTCAACTTAAAAATAATCTGAACAATACTCAATAGATAACTCAGAGTTTATAAAAACAACTCAAGGAAGATACATATTGCAAACTACTCAACTTTGTCTATCTATGAAGCCTCTACTATTACTTAATGATATCGGGAAAATACCCACGATATCTCAAAACTACTAACTGTAAGATAAAGGTGAAGTCCTCTGGAATATAAGAAGGCTCACCAAAGCTGACTGGAACATCCCATTAACTCAATGAAAAGCATGTTGATGATCCTGAATACATGTATCTGCATTTTGAAACGATGCACGCCAAATGGCCCAGTACGTGGAATGTACGAGCATGCAAGGAGAATTCTAAAGCATAAACAAAAGCTTGAACGGGTGGAAAAGAAACATACTTACCTCTTCTCAACTCATTCAACTCAACTTAACTCAAAGAAACAAAGTTCAACTCAACTCAAGGAAATATAGTCAACTCAAATATGAGAAAATAGGGCTCAACTCAATGATAAGATATTCAACTCAGTGAAATAAGGCTCAACTCAATAATAAGATATGAAACTCAGTGAAATAAGGCTCAACTCAATAATAAGATACTTTACTCTGGGTACTCAACTCTGGATACTCAACTAAATATAAAGCAACAATATAGATGCAATAAATGGAAAGTGTTTAAAAAATAGTAGAAAGAAACTCAATGTAGTGAAAAATACAATAGTAACTAAGTTTTTATGCAAGGATACAAGATAAACTCTGCTTGTATATGAAAATACAAAGTCAACTTTGTGTATATAACAATACAAAATATCTCTGTGGGAGTTGCTCTAACCGACAACCATCACTATGAGCTATGTGATGATACATCCACTGACCCACGCTGCCAGAGTCGTCCTATACCTTTTCGAGGTATAGAACCTATTACTAAGTGGATCTACTAGTCTATGCAAAAAATATTAAGGAATCATATAAAAAGTATGACCCTTTCTACCCACGTTGGCTACATGGTTTATAGGGGCTGTGAGTTATCTGAACTCTCCCCCATATCGGTGCTCAATACTACTCCCAAAATATACTTAGCTCATTATGTTTTAAAGAAAACACTTCCTCTTTTTTTGGTTTGAGATTATTACAAAAAAATATTTTTCTTAAAAGAGATGGTACTTAAAGTTCTCAAAACACTTTTGGAAATCTCGGTTTCCTCTCATCGTAAATGTTTTCATTTACTCTTATGATTACTTAGTTCCCATGTATCATTTTAAAGTAAATGAACTCAACTCTATTCTTCCTCAACTCAGTGCTCAAGTCTTTAAAACAAGTTTTCAATATATTTGTAAAAAAAAACTTCTTAAAATAGGGTTCATGCCGAATTATGGACGTGAATGACTCAATTCTAGGTTTTCAATAACCATTCATAGAATTTAATACTTGGAACTCAAAAACTCCAGAACTCAAGGAGTCAATGATACTACTCAACTAGATAATGCTCCACTCGGGGGGTTCATGCGGAATTATGGGCATGAACTACTCAACTCGAGGGCTCAATGATACTTCTCGTCTCAAAACTGCTTTACTCATAGGGTTCATGTGGAATTATGGGCATGAACGACTCAACACAAAGACCTTCTTGTAAAACATGTAGTAGTGCTATGATTAGGAATATAATCCCAAAAGGGTTATGAACTCAATACTCAAGACTTAGAACTTGAAGATACTCGTCTCAAAGATACTCAACTGATGGAGTTAATGCAAAATTTATGGGCATGAACAACTCAACACGAGGGTCTAAATAAAAATATGGAACTCATGTGTACGAATCTTCTCATTATCAAACTTACTTTCTCGAAACTTAGCTCAAAATCAATAATTGATCTCAAGGAATTCACAATTGAACTCAAAGGCTCTCGTGAACTCTACTCTTAACTCTCTCTCTTGAATTTGAATAATAAATTTAAGAGTTATAATTCATGATGTGAAGGATCTCGTGATGATAAAGTAGACTCATGAATATATTCTCCTCATTCTCATACTCACTTGCTCGAGTCTTGAAACAAGTTGTTTGAAATTGTAGAAGACTCATCAAAAAGACTCAAAGGGATTTTCTCAAAATGTTCAAAAAAACTGTCAAGACTTAACTCTTAACTCTTCCATGAATTTGAATTATGATTCATGTTATGAATGATTTCTAGGTGTTTAGAAGTAGTTTAGAGTAGTTAGAATCAAAAGGGAGTGAAGGTACACTTTAAAGGAACTCAAACGGGACAACCGACAGAAATGGAGTGGTGGGAGGAGACCCTGGCGCTTTCCTGTCGTGGGGCTCCAGCTCCAAACTAAAGAAGCATGATTGTGGCGCACTGCTGGGGCTCCACCCCAGGAAAATTTTGGCAAATTTCCTCTCTCATTTTATGATCTTAAATCACTACTAATCAATTTCTTTTTTGAAGTTTTCCTTATATTCAATTACCCAATGCAAATACAAAAGAATCTAATAAAAAACGACTCTTAATCTCATCACGATTACCTCAAGAACTCATCAAACCCATCCTAATTCAAGAATGGAAACAATACTTCAAGAACACTTATCAATAACTCAAATCCTTCAACTTTAGAAAATGAAATTACGCTGAAAATAACATGATTGGCGTGTGGGTGAACGAACCCAACACTATGAAAACTTACATACCTCTTAGGGATAAAACCCATGGCGAAAATCCGCAACAAAACTCAAGAACCTCGACGAATGCTTTGATCCTTTCCTCTTTTTTCCTCTTTTGTCTTCTTTTCTCTTCTTGAACTTTCAACTAAAACCCTAGGCGTATATTAGGATTATAAAACTGAACCTAATCAGTTTAGACCCCTAAAACCTTACTAAAAATGAATTAAATTTGATTGGGTAAGGAAAAGACAAAACTACCCCTCACTAATTCTTCCTTCTCATTTATAACCTTAGAAGAAATTATCACACCATCATTATCATGATAAGATCATTAACCTTCTCTTTCTAACATCACTCCATTACTAAAAGGACCTCTAAAAATATATCCCCAAACTCTTTGGAACTCATTACTATCTTATTCTCAAACATTTGACTTGTTTTCTCATCTTATCATTCCCCCTTAGGTCTAAAGCTGGCACTTGAAAGCTATGGATATATTTAATCATCTCTAAACTTATCTACATCCTCTTTTACTCTAACACTTGAGAGAAGTTTATCTCATGAATACCGAACTCTCCATAATCAGGTACTAAAGACCTCATTTCTAAGGTGTTTCTTTTAACCTCTTCTGATTACATACCACCTCAGTACACCTCTTAATGCTCTTGTTACTTAGCAACACTTCACTGCCCTTATCTAAAGGTTAGAGTCTCTCACTTGTACCACTCATATTTATTGCAACTAACATCGCAATTTCTCTCATGCTATATATTAAGTCTTCTAGATAAAATCTCAAGACTAACATCACCACCCTCATGTTTCCATTCTCTTGATCATGACACTCATCTCGAATTCAAGTTTAATGTTTATTACTCAACCCGAATATGAATATGATTGCTCGCTTACTATACTAACTTATAACTACTAGATACAAATTTAGAAACACTTGTCCCCTAAGACCTTATGACAAGTACTAAATATTTCCTTACCTCTTACTCTCCATACTCAAATATTACTATCACATTCCACCTCACAACTTAGGTAATACTTACTCACTTACTACGTATTGTCTCTCAAAGAGTTCTATCAGCCTTTGAATACAGTTCTCCTTTCAAAATTCATAATCGTAGCTTGGGTCAATAAACTCATGAATCCTCAGCTACCTGATTCCACACATAAATTTAGTCTCCTCCAACAGGATGACACATCGTCTTCAACTCTATTTTGGTTAACAATATACTCCAACTTATCTTGACTAGTAACTATTTCTCTTTCTTCTATCAAGAACTCTTTACAATATTATTATTCCGTATTCTACTCATAAAGGAACTCATCACTTATAATTGACTGGGTATACAATTGCAATAACATAATATGTCCCATCACTATCTCCTTTCCTTAGATTATTGAACCTCTGCATAATCTCCTCTAACTCTGGGCACTTTCCCTACTACTGCTCATGATCTTTTAACTCATGCTACCCTTTCCAGGTGGAAATTACTACTCAAGATCTAATCATACTTCCTCATAAGGATCTTAACTGAAACAAGGCTTAGAGAAGAAAGTATATCTCACTTTTAGCTTGAACGCATGATTCGTATGAACTTGAGTGCATTCCTCTGAAACTCAACACTTCACTCACTCATGGGTTTCTCTCAAGTTCCTCTGGAGTCTCATGACTTCCTCAAGACTCTTGCTAAGAACAAATCATCGATAAGGGAATGACATTGCTTTTCAATCACCTCTAGTATGAGGGGTAGTCGAATGGATATGAAAATGCACGAGTTAGAATAAATCTCTATGACATAGCTCTATTGTACGATTAAGAGTACGAAAGATGGGAAACTTTTCTTAAATGCCTATAGTCCCTCATTTATAGAAGTGGGCCCTCACAACCATAAAAAGACCCACTGACACAGCTTCATAGACACCCTAGGACACTTGAACCTGTGACTAGGGGATAACCCCTTCGTATTTGACCCACTTAAGAACAAAAGGGAGCTTTATTATTCATTGATGTGTGATATGTTGAGATTGATTATAAAATTGTTGATTCTCTATCACGATTATATTGTTGTGAATTGTACATTGATATTAAAATGGTCGTCTCATCATTATTTATGTGAACATTCATAATTGCATTACTTTAGATACATTATTGTGACTAATGTTATGTGAATTGAGGTAGAATAAGGAACTAAAAAGGATGCACCATTTCGAGAGACATGCCATGTGCTGTGACATATATATTTATTCATGGTTTCTTTCATACGCCAGAAAGGATGTATAAATTCGAGAGTTGGTATGGTGCATTGAATGTATGGACTAATAAGTCCCCCATGGGTTCCGGACTAACAGAAAAGGGGTGTGTATCATTAGATAAGACATGCATCACTATACTTGGCATTACATTTCATTTCATTACATATCAATATCATTTGTGAGCTTGTGAGTGCCTTTCATGACCCAAACTACCCTCTATAAGGTAAGGCATGCATCAATATACTTGAAATAATACTTTGTTGCATCGGTGGAACTTATGATTGATAAACTTGATCTAGTGTACAATTGATTTGTAATTGTTGTAGAGTTGTAATTGAGTTGTGGGCTAATTAAATTATGCATTATTAGGTTGGGATATTTTTATGCATGTTGTAGCTGTGGAAGTTCGATTGGAGTGTGTCACACCTCAGATTAGAGAAGACTAAGTGGTCAGGTTAAGTACCTAAAAATGGACCCTATAACCCTCCACGGAACCTTAGAAAGGCCGTAAAGGTGACCAGAGTCCGTTAACAGGCTCGTGAGGTCTTCCAGAACCTACCCAAGGGACGTTTCACCTTGACGGACGCCCAAACGACTTGTGGTGATAATGATGGGTCGTCAAATGGGTCGTCAAAGGGGTCATCAAGTGGGTCAAATAAGATGGGGTTCTCCCCTAGTCATATAAAATATCAAGTGCTATTATAAGTATATAATAATTAGTATTCCTTTTTTCACTTTATGTATTCAACTTATTATTTGGATAGTTAGAAGAGGAATTTATTTTTCATAATTTTTTAAAAATATTATAAATTGTCAATTATAGTAATTTATCGTAATTTAAAGTAATTTTTAAATATATAAATTTATATGAGAAGATTGAATAAACTGATTCAAATTAACTCCAAAAATTAATTACTTTGACTCTTGTACAACTATGAATACAGAAACATACTAAACTAACAAAAAATAATATGATCATCTCTATATTTTATGACACAACCAATACTTGTCTGTTTGTTCTATTCAATCCATTCTTCTTCTTTACTTTATTTTCTTATATAAAATAATTGATCTGTATATAAAATAATTTTATGGGTCATTCTTGTTTTTTCGAATAACAGAGAGAAAATAATGGCAGCGCAAATATAATCAACAAAGAAGAGTTGCATGATCTATGTGTGGTGAAAACAAGAGATGATTAATTGAAGGTAATATGTGGCTACATCAATCCCCTATTAATTGAAGATGATTAATTTGTTTTAAATGCCCTTGTTGATTCTATCATGTGCTCACGGTGAAATTTTATTTCTGTATCTACTCAAGTCGAGGGTCATCATGAGTAGTCTCTCTATCACAGGGTTAGGGTTGAGTATGATGTTATTGATGATATTTATTTGGGTGATGAACTATACTAAAGTAATAACTACATTGTATATTTGATTTGGTTGATAAAAGTGAGATCTTTGATGATCAATCTCTCTATTGGCTCTGAAGAGGTTACATTTATCATATTTTTCTAGTTGTGGTTGATGATATATTCATAAAGGGGATTGGTTAATTAATAGTTTATGAAAAAATGAAAGGTCAATTTCAATGTGAATGTTATTGTGGAAGCATGTTGATACAAATAATGGTTTAACGGAACACATAATGTAACACCCCAGATTTGAAAGAGGTAAAATATGCATATTTTCAGATGTTGGAGGTGCCACAAACGAGGTCCACCTACGAACTGTTGGTTGACCCACGTATCGTAGGTTGGGTCCGTGGTTGGCCACCTGCAACTCCCTCCCTAGAACCCAAGAAAATCCAACTAAGTCATGACCTACGCCACACCCTACGAACTCTAGGTGGGACCATAGTCCGTGGTCCAGGTACGTAGTTTTGACCCGCATATCCAACTCTTTGAAGCCAAATGACGAGGTGATAAGACGGGCCGTAGTTCCATCCACGGTCAATCGGTCAGGCCAGTCATTGGGCCCGATAGCTTTTAAGTTAAGGTCATTTTGGCCTTTTCCCTTATGCGTTGGACTCCTAAACTACGTGGTTTTGGTCAGTTTAAGCCTAGTAACTAAATCAGAACTTACCCTAATCAATTAATTCTCCAAAAATTGATCAAATTAGAATGAAAATAGGAGAAAGCAGTCGACCAAACCCTCTCCAAGAATGCAACAAGCTTTCTTCAGTTCCAGCCCCGAAATCAAAAGATTTCTCAATGGAATTCGTCACCAAGTATGTGGGATTTCACTGGTGGATTCCTTTCATCCACTAGGTCCCTAGAATTCAGTCAGATTCTTGATTCCCTTCATATTGTGTAGACCTAGGGTTTCTTGAACTTTAGAAAAGTGTTGTGATTTAGCTGTTGTAATGGTCTTACTTAGATTATCATGTTTTCAGAACATTGTTGCTTATCTTTTTGCATGAAATTCAGAACCCTAGTGGTGTAGATTCGTTTAGTTCATGAATTACACTAGCTAGGAGAGATAAACAAATATACATGCCTCAGATTTCAAATTTTTCATTATCAGTACTTAATATTGCATTTTCACTTAGCATGGCATAATATTGAAGTATCCAATATATTTCAGTTATGTTGTATCGCACATATTTCAAGTTGGGAGTAGGCTTAACTCCGAGTTGGACTTGGGTCAGTCACCACTATAGTCCCCTCTATTGGGCATCAGTTTTAGTAATTACGCCAATCATGCACTACAAGAAAGTAGAGATATAACGATATTTTTTAAATGTCGTATTATGATGTTTAAATGTCACAAATTTATTGACCGACATTTATTTTACATTTGGACCAAATGTCGTAAATTTTAGTGTCGGGGATTTTTATGACATTTAGGTAATTGTCGGGAAGAATTTGTGACATTTATTTTGTGACATTTAGGTAAATGTTGAAAAGAATTTGTGTCATTTACTTTTCAACATATATGTAAATGTTGGTAAGCTTATTACGACATTAATTTTTTGACATTTATGTGAATGTCGATAAGAAATATATGACATTTATTTTTTATATTTAGGTGAATGTCAGTATGAGATATGTGACATTTATTTTTGACGTTTAGGTAAATGTCAGTATGAGATATATGACATTTATTTTCAACATTTAGGTAAATGTCGGTATGAGATATATATGACATTTATTTTTGACATTTAAGAAAATGTCGATATGAGATATATGACATTTATTTTTGACATTTACGTAAATGCCGGTATGAAATATATGACATTTACTTGACATTTAAGTAAATGTCGATATCAGATATGTGTGTAACACCCCGACTTTTCTAAACGTCTAAATTAATTTGTATATTCGTGGAAAGACAAAGAGGGTGAGTAATAAATTAAAAATGATGTGGTATGTCATATTTTAAGTGTTCAAGGGTTGTATCTCAAGTTTTGAAGTTAAGTAAGTGGCAAAATAAAAGTTGGCGAAAGTTATCGTAAGTTCCTTTTTAAAGATTTATCTGAAATTTGGGCCAAATGAATTGGATGGTTTCTCCCAAAATATAAAGAGTTAGAAGGCCTATTACCCATTAAATTGAAGGCCTACGAGTCTAGTTTGCAACGCAGAAAACCCCGCATCAAACCGACATCAGAGTAAAAATTTATGAGGGTTTTACTAGGGACTCACGGGGCAGAATTCAGGTCGGATGCGGGTCGGGTCAAAAATAAGGTATGTCGGCTATTTAACGTTTTAATCTATGAAAACATTCCATTTCAGTTCCAAACCAGAGAGAAAGTTTAAGAGAGAGTTCCTACGGAGTTCTAGCATTATGAATGTTAGTTTTTGATGATTTCTACCATTAAACATGGCCCCCGTGCCTAGAAACGTAATCCCTACACGTGGTAATCATTTTTCCCTTTAATTAGCTGCATTTGAAGCAGGTTTTTGAAGATATGAATTTGTAGTTATTGGTGTTTCTTCAAGGTTTTAACTTTGTTAACTAAGGTCTCAAGACTCTTTTATTATTGTTTTTAAGAATTTCTACGGAGGTTTCGTCAAGTTGGGGCAATATGGCAAATCTGCCGATTTAAGATTAATTACTAATTGTTTATAGATGCGTACCAGTTGTGTATATATATTGTCTGTGAAGCTTAGGACATAAGAAACAACTTCGTGAAGGAACTACAAGCTTACGAGCGTTCATTGGAAAGGTATGTTAAGGTTATTACCTTCGTCGACATGTTTCCTTAGAGGTAGTTTACGTTGGTGATCTTGTAGATGTAATTGTGAGTGACTGGCTGATTGAGTGGTTATAAACCCTCATTTTAGAGACTCATAATCTGTTAAGAAAGACCCTAAGTTAGGAACGACTTGGAGATTATTCATATATATTGTTTCTAGCGAATTTGCTCGCCTTTAGCCTATTCAATTATTTGTTGTCGCCCTTGGGGATATTGTGGTTAGTTGTTGAGCAATGAACTGCCTATGGGGGCTATGATGTTGTTTAATAGGACTATGTTATTTCCAAATAGGGATATGTGTTGCCCACGGGGTTATATTGATGCCAAAGAGTGTTATGTGTTGCCTACGGGGCTATTTTGACGCCAAAGAGGGCTATGTATTGCCTACAGGGCTATGTTGATGCAAAAGAGGGCTATGAGCAGCCCATAGAGCTATGATGTTTCCTAAGAAGGCTATGTGCTGCCTACGGGGCTATATTGTTGCCAAAAAGGGCTATGTGACTTCTTACAAAGACAAGGGGCTACCGATAAGGTTATGTAGATTGATTTGGCACCTTCTGGGCTAATGGGGGCCTAAGTAGGTGGTATGTTGTTTGTACCTACCGGGCTTATGGAGGCTTGGTTAGGTTGATGTTTGATCATTATTTTAATTTATTAGATATAGTAGTGGGTTGGCATGATTATCTAACTTTGATTTCCTTACCTAATTGCTTTTGGTATATTATGATACTTGCTCATTTAGTCCATAGCCTTTCATACTTTGTACATTATTTTGTACTAGCGCCCCATTGCCTGGAGGCGCTGCATTCATGCATGCAGGTCCTGACAGACGACCGAGTAGACCTCATCAGTAGCAGGATTGACTTCTATCCAGTTGGCTAGTCCGTTTTCTCCGTAGCTGCTAGAGTTAGGAGGTTTGTTACCTTTTGTTCTATATATCTTTATGGGTAGGCTGGGGCCCTGTTCCGCCAATATTTACTACTCTTTGAGGTTTGCAGACTAGTGTGTGGGGTGTACAGCTAGGTTATGGCCATGCTAGCCTAGTTTTTTGGGTATGCTAAAACCTGTGAGTTGTTTGATGTATTGTCTTGAAAAATACCTGCTTCTAGTTTTTGTTTAGATATCATGGTGGCCTCGATAGCCCAGTCAGGACTTCTCTGCTTGTTGGCTATTTCTTTATATGAACTCTTAGGAATAGCTGTTTCTTTTATATATATGTTGACTGGGGACTTACCAGCCGAGGGCGTAGTTTTAAGCCGGGATATACTTGTTTGTTTTCTTCATTGCGTGTGTCTGACATGCGCCAGTAGCAAATGGTTCAGCAGGGTCGGCTCGGGCCTGAGTTTTGGCATTAGGAGCAAGTTGCGCCCCTTGAGTTTGGGGCATGACAAACTTGGTTCCAGAGTAACGTCGTATACTTGGGAGTCTGGAGGCAATGTCTAGTAGAGTCTTGTTTATAAATGTTTTGTGCACCACATTCGATAAGCAAGAAGCTACCGGGAATGTCAGAATGACTATTCTTTTTTTGCTCACCTCGTGCTATATAGCGGTATCTTAAGGGTTGAAGTTTTTGGCTTATAATTGATACTTGTATGTAGATAGAGATGGCTGACAATAGACAGACCACAGTTAGCTAAGGGCTAGATAGAACTACAAGCGAGGGTACCGACAAGGTACCGCAGGTAGAGGTAGCCTATTGTGAGACCCAGGGGGAGACATCTTCTCAGCCCCATATAGCTTCTCCACTTCTTTAGAAGCCTCTGAGGTCTACAGAACTTCTGGCTCCACCAGCAGTACCACTTCAAGTTCCTTTTATTCAATCTGATGAGGATTTCAAGAGTGCAGTATGTATGTTAGCACAGTTAGTGGCTGCACAGCGCCTACCAGTTGCACCAGATGTTGCCGAACCTTCTGAAGGGCCTGGAAGTTCGAGAGTTTGTGAATTGCTTGCCTTGAATCCTCCACAGTTTACAGGGTCATATCGCAGAGAAGACCCTCAGCACTTTGTTGATCAGCTTCATTGGATCTTTAGAGTCATGCATGCCTCAGCAACTGAGTGAGTTGAGTTAGCAGCAGTTTGATTACGCGATGTTGCAGTATTGTGGTACGAGGGTTGGGAGAGATCTAGGGGAAAAGATTCATCTCTACCCACTTGGGATAGCTTTACAGAAGCTTTCATAGATCACTATTTGCCTCGAGAGATTATGGATAGCCGGGTGGACCAATTTCTGAACCTTCGACAGGGCAGCATGAGTGTCCGAGAGTACGGGCTGAGTTTTGATTCATTGGCTAGATATGCATCAGCATTTGTTGATACGATGCATGATAGAGTACGTAGATTTGTGGAAGGGCTTGACTCAGAGTTTATCGATGATTGTTCTACCATTGCACTAAATGATAATATGGATATCTCACGAATTCAGGCATTTGCACAAGGCATAGAGGATCGCCGACATTTAAAATATATTAGTGAGAGGGTCGAGAGAAAGAGACAGAAGAGGGCTAGGCCCGCTGATTCACATGGAGATTTTCAGGGTGGTCCCAGACCTCGATATTCTATTAGGCCACCTAGACCTCCACCACAGCAGTTCCAGGGTAGTAGATTTGATCGTCAGGGACAGTCAGGCCCAGGTGAGGATTAATGAGCATCAGGCTCTCAGCAGCAGAGAGGTTTAGGCTAGGCTAGGACAACCCTACCGCATTTCACAACTTGTGGTAGGATGCATTTCGGGAGGTGCAAATAGGGTTCCACAAATTGTTATTCTTGTGGATAGGAGGGGCAAGGGTGGAGAAACTGCCCGAACATAGCTCAGGGTGGTATAGGCCAGTTGACCAGGTCAGCAATAGGTTCCTCCTCATCCGCACAGTCTACAGGGCGTGGACCCCAGACTTCAGCACGTATAGGTAGAGGTGGAGGCAGAGAGGGAGCATCTATTTCTGATAGTGGACAAAACCGTACATATTCACTAGCCGGCTGACAGGACTCAGAGTCATCACCAGATGTTATGACAGGTATATTGATTGTTTTCTCCCATTATGTTTATGCTTTGATAGATCTTGGATCTACTCTGTCTTATGTTACTCCATTTATTGCGGGGAATTTATGTATAGTAGCAGAGTCATTAGATCGACCCTTTATTGTATCTACTCCAGTTGGTGAGTCTATTGTTGCCGGAAGAGTCTATCGAGGTTACACTGGAGAAATTATCGACCGTCAGACCTCTATAAATCTCGTAGAATTAGAAATGGTAGATTTCAACGTCATTATGGGTATGGACTGGTTAGCATCTTGTCATGCTAATGTTGAGTGTCGGACAATTATTGTTAGATTTCACTTTCCAGGAGAGAAAGTTCGGGAATGGAAAGGCGACACAGCAACGCCGAAAGGTAGGTTTATTTCCTATCTTAAGGCGAAGAGTATGATTACTAGGGGTTGTATTTATCATCTTGTTCACTTTCATGATATAGATGTAGAACCACCGACTCTTCAGTCTACTCTGGTAGTTAATGTGTTTCAAGATGTATTTCCAGACGAGCTCCATGGTCTCCCTCCAGAACAGGAAATTGATTTTACTATCGATATGCTACTAGGTACATAACCCAGATCTATCCCTCCTTATAGAATGGCTCCTTCTGAGCTAAAGAAGTTGAAGGATCAGCTGAAAGACTTGCTGGATAAAGGCCTTATCACGCCTAGTGCTTCACCATGGGGTGCGCCGGTGTTATTCGTGAGAAAGAAAGATGGCTCACTAAGAATGTGTATCAATTATCGACAGTTGAATAAGGCGACTATAAAGATTAAGTATCCCCTTCCGAGGATGACTTGTTTGATTAGTTACAAGGTGCTAAGTGCTTCTCAAATATTGATTTAAGATTAGGGTACCACCAGATACGAGTTCAGGAGAAAGATGTTCCAAAAACAGCTTTTAGAACCAGATATGGACACTTTGAGTTCTTGGTAATGTCTTTTGGATTGACTAACGCCCCAACAACGTTCATGGACTTGATGAATAGTATATTCAGGCTGTATCTAGAATTGTTTGTGATTGTATTTATTGATGATATTTTGGTGTATTCACGGTCAAAAGTTGAGCATGAAAATCATTTGCGAGCAGTCCTTCAGGTTCTTCGAGACCAAAACTTTATGCAAAGTTTTCTAAGTGTGAGTTCTGGTTGGACTCTGTGGCTCTCCTAGGCCATATTGTATCAGATGCAGGCATTGCGGTTGATACACACAAAAGATTAAGGCCGTAAAGATTTGGCCCAAACCCACGACTCCGACTGAGGTTCGTAGTTTCTTAGGGTTAGCTGCGTACTACAGAAGCTTTGTAGAGGGGTTTTCTTCAACTCCAGCCCTATTAACGAAGCTGACTCAAAAAGCAGCTAAGTTCCAGTGGACTGAGGCTTGCGAGCATAGTTTCTAGGAGCTGAAGGACAGGTTGACATAAGCACCAGTTCTAGCATTGCCAGAGGGTTCAGAAGACTATGTGGTGTATTGTGATGGTTCTGGTGTTGGGTTGGAATGTGTTCTAATGCAACATGGTAAGGTTATCTCACATGCTTTAAGGAAGTTGAGAAAGCATGAGAAGAACTATCCGACCCACGATTTAGAGTTGGCCACACTTGTGCATGCGTTGAAGATCTGGAGACATTATTTGTATGGCATTCATGTTAACATTTTCACACATCATACAAGCCTTCAATATATCTTTAGACAAAAAAGAGTTAAATTTGCGACAACGTCGATGGCTTGTGTTATTGAAAGACTACGACGTGGATATTTTATATCATCCATGAAAGGCGAATGTGGTAGCCGATGCCCTTAGTCGAAGATCTATGGGTAGTTTATCCTATTTAGGTGTTGAGAAGCGTGAGCTAGCGTGACGGCTTCATCAGTTAGCTAGCTTGGGAGTCAGATTGTTAGAGGTAGAAGATAGTGGGGTAACAATTCAGGGCACAACCGTATTATCTCTAGTTAAAGAAGTGAAATCACAGAAACAAGAGGATCCTAGCTTCGAGCAGCGCAGAGCCAAGGCTCAGAATCAACAGACTTTAGCATTTGATATAGCAGGAGATGGAGTTCTTCGAAGTAGTGGTCGATTGTGTGTTTCGAATGTTGTAGGTCTTTGATATCGGATTATGGAAGAGGCACATCATTCCCGTTATTCTATTTACCCTGGTTCGACAACGATGTACCATGATATTAAGGAGATATATTGTTGGCACGGGATGAAGAAGTACGTTGCTGAGTTTGTTGCACAGTGTCCTAACTGCCAACAGGTGAAGGATGAGCACCAAAAGCCCATTTGGCTAGTTTAAGAGATAGCCATTCCTTTGCGGAAGTGGGAAGAAATTAATATGAATTTTATTACGGGTTACCTCGATCACGTCGCAAGTTTGACTCTATTTGGGTAATTTTTGATAGACTAACAAAATCAACCCACTTCTTACCAGTTAGGACTGCTTTTATGGCCGAAGACTATGCAGGACTCTATATTAGAGAGATTGTTAGGCTACATGGTGTCCCAATATTTATTATCTCTGATAAAGGAGTACAATTTACCGTCAACTTCTGGAAGTACTTCCAAAAAGGATTGGGGACACATGTTAATCTTAGTACAACCTTTCACCCTTAGATAGATGGCCAGGCTGAGCGTACAATTTGACACTCGAGGATATGTTACAGGCGTGCGTGCTAGACTTCAAAGGAAGTTGGGATGACCATTTGTCTGTTATTGAGTTCACATACAATAATAGTTATCATTCCAGCATCGGGATGACACCTTATGAAGATTTGTATGGGCGAAAATGTAGGTCCCCCATTGGATGGTTCGAGGTAGGTGAGTCAGGGTCTATTGGATCGGACTTAGTACAGCAGTGGAACAGGTTAAGCTCATTCGGGAGAGGTTGCTAACAGCTCAAAGCTAACAAAAGTCATACTCAGATGTGCGACGAAGGGACTTAGAATTTTGTGTTGATGACTGGGTATTCTTAAAAGTCTCGCGTATGAATGGCGTTATGAGATTTGGCAAAAAAGGCAAGCTTAGTCCAACATTCATTGGGCCATATCGGATCCTCCGTAGAGTAGGACGAGTGGCTTATGAGTTAGAATTGCCTTCGGGACAAGAATCTGTTCATCCAGTTTTCCACGTATAGATGCTACGAAAGTGCGTAGGAGACCTTTATCGGGTTTTCCCAGTTGAGGATGTTCAGATCACAGATAATTTGTCCTTTGAGGAAACTCCAGTAACCAAATTAGATTGACAGGTCCATAAATTGAGGACCAAAGAGGTCGCTTCGGTTAAAGTATTGTGGAGAAACAAGAATAGAGAAGAGGTGACCTGGGAAGCTGAAGATGGCATGAGGTCCAAATATCCTCACTTGTTTCATACCCCAGGGTGATGGCATATCCGTTTATATTGGTGCAGTGGGGGGTAAGATACCTATCAAAATTTTTATATTATTGCTTATTATTATGGTTGTCGTTGTTGTATTTTTGCTAGCACCTTTATTGCGGAGCTATATTGCTTAGCTATATATGTCATCCTTTGAGATGCCTAGGTTAAAAATTTGAGCGTTTCAGGTTCTGGATAGTCACATTCACAAAGGATGCTATGTCTAAACTTTGGCAACTCCTAAGGACATAACCGTGTGACTCAGATTTTTTCATTCGAGGACAAATGTTTCTAAGGGAGGAAAAATGTAACACCCCGACTTTTCTAAACGTCTAAATTAATTCGTACATTTGTGGAAAGACAAAGAGGGTGAGTAATAAATTAAAAATGATGTGGTATGTCATATTTTAAGTTTTCAAGGGTTGTATCTCAAATTTTGAAGTTAGGTAAGTGGCAAAATAAAAGTTGGTGAAAGTTATCATAAGTTCCTTTTTAAAGATTTCTCTGAAATTTGGGTCAAATGTATTGGATATTTTCTCCCAATATATAAAGAGTTAGAAGGCCTATTACCTATTAAATTGAAGTCCTACGAATCTAGTTTGCAACGCACAATACCCCGTATCAAAACGACATCAGAGTAAAAAGTTATGAGGGTTTTACTAGGGACTGCCGGGGTAGAATTCGGGTCGAATCCAGGACTGGTCAAAAATATGGTATGTCGTCTTATTTAACGTTTTATGCCATAAAAACATACCATTTCAGTTCCAAACCAAAGAGAAAGCTTAAGAGAGAGTAGCTATGGAGTTCTAGCATTATGAAGGTTAGTTTTTGACGATTTCTACCATTAAACATTGCCCACGTGCCTAGAAACGTAATCCCTACACGTGGGAATCATTATTCCCTTCTATTAGCTGCGTTTGGAGCTGGTTTATAAAGATATAAATTTGTAGTTATTGGTTTTTCTTCAAAGTTTTAACTTGGTTAACTAAGTTAATCATCTCGGGATTATTTTATGATTGTTTTTATGAATTTCTACAGACGTTTCGTCAAGTTGGGGCAATATGGCAAATCTGCCGATTTAAGATAAAATACGAATTGTTTATAGATGCGTACCAGCTGTGTATATATAGTGTCTGTGAAGCTTAGGACAAAAGGAACAACTTCGTGAAGGAACTACGGGCTTACGAGCGTTCATTGGAAAGGTATGTTAAGGTTATTACCTTCGTCGACATGTTTCCTTAGAGGTAGTTTACATTGGTGATCTTGTAGATGTAATTGTCAGTGATTGGCTAATTGAGTGGTTATAAACCCTCATTTTAGGGATTCATAATCTGTTAAGAAAGACCATAAGTTAGGAACGACTTTGAGAATATTCATATATATTGTTTATAGCTAAATTGCTCGCCTTTAGCCTATTCAATTATTTGTTGTCGCCCTTGGGGATATTGTGGTTAGTTCTTGAGCAATGAACTGCCTATGGTGGCTATTATGTTGTCTAATATGACTATGTTATTTCCAAAGAGGGATATGTGTTGCCCACGGGGTTATATTGATGCCAAAGAGTGTTATGTGTTGCCTACGGGGCTATTTTGACGCCAAAGAGGGTTGTGTGTTGCCTATAGGGCTATGTTGATGCAAAAGAGGGCTATGTGCAGCCCATTGAGCTATGATGTTGCCTAAGTGGTTTATGTGCTGCCTACGGGGCTATATCGTTACCAAGAAGGGCTATGTGATGTCTTACAAAGACAAGGGGCTACTAATAAGGTTATATAGATTAATTTGGTACCTTCTGGGCTTATGGGGGACTAAGTAGGTGCTATGTTGTTTGTACCTACCGGGTTTATGCGGGTTTGGTTAGGTTGATGTTTGATCATTATTGTATTTTATTAGATTCAGTAGTGGGTTGGCATGCTTATTTAAATTTGATTTCCTTACCTGATTTCTTTTGGTATATTATGATTCTTGCTCATTTAGTCCACACCCTCTCATACTCTGTACATTATTTTGTATTGACGCCACATTGCCTGTGGGCGCTGCATTCATGCATGAAGGTCCTGACAGACGACCGAGTAGACCTCCTCAGTAACAGCATTAACTTCTATCCGGTTGGCTAGCCCCTTTCCTCTGGAGCTGCCAGAGTTAGGAGGTTTGTTACCTTCTGTTGTATATATTGTTATGGGTAGGTTGGGGCCTTGTCCTGCCAATATTTACTACTCTTTGAGGCTTGTAGACTATTGTGTGGGGTGTTCAACTAGGTTATGGCCATGCTGGCCTACTTTTGTGGGTTTGCTGAAGCTTGTGAGTTGTTTGATGTATTGTCTTGATATATACCTGCTTCCAGTTTTTGTTTAGATATCATGGTGGCCTCGACGTCCAAGTCAGGACTTCTCTGCTAGTTGGCTATTTCTTTATATGAAATCTTGGGAATAACTGTTTCTTTTATATATATGTTGACTGGGGCCTTACCGGCTGATGGTTTAGTTTTAAGCCAGGATATACTAGTTTGTTTTCTTGATTGCGTGTATCTGCCATGCGCTAGTAGCAAATGGTTCAGCAGGGGCGGCTGGGGCCTGAGTTTTAGCATTAGTAGCCAGTTGCGCCCCTTGAGTGTGGGGCGTGACAATATGACATTTATTTTTTCGACATTTAAGAAATGTCACTTAAACTTTCTAACATTTAGATTAAATGTTGGTATAACAAATTTCAATACACTTACTTGTGACATTTACAAAATGTCACATTAAAATTTCTGACACTTTAGTTAATGTCAACAAATGCTATTATTGAATGTCATAAAAATTGGTGACATTATTTTATATTTTGCTAAATGTCATAGTAATATTCTAATGTCGCTGCCAAATTTCTTTAAACATCCTAGAAAAATCTATATATAATTTTTCCAAGACACAAATACATACAAACAATCTGTGCATTCAAAACTATCTTCTTCATGATAAGCAAGAAATATTATATAAAGCAAATATTTTCTAATAATATAATCAACTAACAAAATGGCAATATAATAAGTTTTCTATCAAACTAAACAATGTCAAAACAAATTATCTTTTCTATCTCAAGTAAAATTGAGATCTAACTAAATGTAATAATCTCAACATAAAACCAACTAATTAACTCCTAATTCCAATGGAATTAAAATATCCAGTAAATTTGCAATAAATCTTTATGAAATAATCAATCAAAAAGTCGAGCATGTTGAAGTCGATACTTGACCTCACTTTCCTTAAAAATTCTGCGCAAGATATGCACATAAGAAAATTTATAACTATATAATAATAGAAATTAGATCCCCACTAACTAGAACAATCTGGAATATCAAAAATGACTAATTGAATTTTTCTAAAAACAAAATTATTAAGGAATTGATGCAAAAGCAGTAATTATATACATGAAATTTTCCTCCTTTAAAAGAAATGAAAGATCTTGTATTTTTTTTCAAACATGCCCACTTCTTTTTATTTGTGCCAACTACGGTAGTTCCAGTCTTCTTGATCATGTTAGCCCGAGAAAAAAATATTAAATTAATTATTTTTGATAATTTACGAAATACAAAACATAACATTCCATTGAATACATAGGTGTGCCAATTTTTCCAGAAGGAAAATAAAAAAAAGAAAGATACATGATTGCTTCAACAAAAGAAACACATGGTGCTAGGACAAAGATAAAAACATCTATTTTGATGAAGTAAGAAGAATGTCATTAACAAAGCATCAAGCAGATGCACAGATTACCAAAGAAAGAAATATTAGCTCCCAAAAAGGCAAAAAAAGCTATCGAAATAGCTAACATATGGTGCTGGGACAAAGATATAAACTTTTTTTTGATGAAGTAAGAAGAATGTCATTAACAAAGCATCAAGCAGATGCACAGATTACAAAAGAAAGAAATATCAGCTCCCAAAAAGGCAAAATAAGTTATCTAAACAGGTATCATATGGTTCTGGGACAAAGATACAAACATCTTTTTTGATGAAGTAAGAAGAATGTCATTAACAGAGCATCAAGCAGATGCACATATTACAAAAGAAAGAAATATCAGCTCCCAAAAAGGCAAAAAAAGTTATCTAAACAGCTAACATATGGTGCTGGGACAAAGATACAAACATCTTTTCTAATTAAGTAAGAAGAATGTCATTAACAAAGCATCAAGCAGATGCACATATTACAAAAGAAAGAAATATCAGCTCCCAAAAAGGCAAAAAAGCCTATCTAAACAACTAACAACTGAGATCTACGGAGCTGATAAATTCTAGGGAAGAATCGACACGAAGTATAGGAGAGAGATTAACCCAACCAAAAAGAGTAATCAAGCAACTTGCTTTAAACGTAGAGATGGGAGTTGGGGTGCCATCAAAACATCTTTTGTTCCTCTCCGTCCATAAGCACCACAAAATACAGGCTGGAACCAAAGACTAGATGTACTTGATACAAACATCTTACAATGCAACTAACAATGTGATAGCATTAATATGCATTCACATTGTGTTTGTTGTTTATTGTTAGAACTCATCTTATAATAAGCTAATAACTCCAGCACACAGATTAGATAGCACACAATAAATAATATAAGACCTTACCAGATTTACATATTCAGTTAAATTATTTCCTTTTCCAGAAGGAAATGACTCGGCAGGCCAGCTCCCCCCAACCCATGAATTAGTCATCATCCACAAATATATGTTCTTTTCTAGAATATAAAGGAGGAAGGGAGAAGGGACAGCAGAAATTAAAAGATAATCACTTCATATATATTACTGAAATGTGAAGGAGTAGTCACAAGGGAAAGCGGTAGCGTGAATCACAATCCCCTGCAATGAACTTTAACTCAATGGACCACTTCCAGAAAGAACAAATAGAAAGAGGAAAAGTAGGAGCACAAAAATCACATGCATGTGTAATATCTAGAACTAACCACCTCTTTTAGTCGCATGCATCAAGTTCATAGAACTGAATACATATTACAAACTGCACAAACATATCTATAAATCGTTCTAGTGATAACTTGACAACAACAAATTCAGTAACAACATTTAGAGAGTTCAGTGTCACATTTTCGTTGCTGCACATTATTAATAAATCAATATTCAAACTGGGACTATTCAGACACCAAAAAACAAACCTAGAAACATCTGAACAAAACTACATCCAGAATTATCTAGTAATAAACAATTACGGAGTAATCATGCTATTTGCTTCGACTAGTTTCCTGGACAAGGAAAAAAATATTTTGGATGGGGTCAAGGGAAATAGTGGATATTATCTCATGGTTGTACTTGGGACTACAATCTCTCAAACAATAATAGCTCTACATTTCTTACATCTCAAAAAACATGGAAATTGTCTGACAGATTGGTTTTGATCAGGGAAATGACAACCAGAAGTTCACATGATCTATAATTTTGAGAAATACTGATGTAGCTAAGTCAAAGAATCAAAAAGAGAGTAGGCAAAGGACAACAAAAGTCAATCAAAGAATTGTAATCGACCCTAAGTAAAGATCTATGTAAAGCACGAGCAACCATCTGGCATCTGCAACTTCGATTTGTAATTGGTTCATAATTTTTGGAAATTCAGACAAGGTACTTTGCATCAGAAATGTTGTAGCAATGACTAATATCTGCTTCTTGAATTTAACAATTGAAGTAGCCTGAGGCAAAATACTTCACCAAATTGGTACTCTTTAAGGATAAAGCCAACTTGGTAAGCACATTCTCAGTAACTGTTGGTTAGGTCTGCTAACATAGATTAGACTCATATTTAACTAACTAGAGTTAAGCACATGAATATTAAACAAACTTAATTGAAGTTGCACAATTCAATGAAAAGTCACAGTCATATAGGTAAAAATATCATTACTTATAACTCTTATATTGATCTTGCTGAACCAGATCTGCAAAACAGTCCAGGTACAGGTAAAAAACATCATGAAGAAAAGGCAACGGATGGGAAAACATAGGCAAACAAGTGAAATTCTTGAAAAAGTCTACATCTTTATCCCTTGACGAGGAAGAAAGTGAAATCTTCAATCTCTTTTACTTGACTGCAGTCCTATATAAGGAAGGAAGTGGACTTCTCTACCTGGTTTATATTTGTACTTATTTTTATGCTCTATTAGTAGTTTACTACTCTAAACTATTTGCACCAGTTATTCAATCTTTATTCGTGTGTGGAAACCCTCCTTGTATCTCTTGGAATTCCAACTTTGATTCTCCCCCAGTTTTGAATAACCTGAGGAAGAACCCTCCTCAACTCTAAACACTCCACTTGCTCCCTTGGGCTTTCTCACATTATCCAACACATGATATTGTACTAGCTCCATTTGGGCCAACATCTTCTTGATGTTCTCATCCCTTTCTCTTTCCTTATCACGTTGTTCTTCAGTCATTCTAAAACAAAAAGGGGAAACTTGATCTTCTTGAGTGTACGAAGCTTGATTTATTTTTGTCAGGTCATCAAGAAGAAATGAAACCACCTCAAATGATTGCAACATTATTCCCCCTCAAACCAATTGATCAACCACTCCTTTATTAACCGAATCAAGACTCTAGTAAAAATATTGAAGTAGCAAATCATTTTGTAGCCCGTGAGTTGGGCAGTGAAGTAGGAGTTTCTTAAACCTCAACCACGTTTCATGGATGGGTTCACCCTCCAATCGCTTAAAACCTTGATTGTTATCCCTGAGTTTCATCATCCTCGACGAAGGAAAGAATCTTGCATTGAATGCCGTGATAAGTTCATCCCACAATGTGATAGAGTTGTTTGGTAACTCGGCCAACCACATGTTAGCCTCCCACGTCAGAGATAGTGGAAATAACCTGAGCCGAATTGATTCTTGTGGCACATTCTTGAATGAAAATCTGCTGCACAAATCTATAAAATTCCCCACATGATCATGTCATTATCATAGTGACATTTTGGACCAAATGTCATTATTTTTACGACATTTGACATCAAATGTCATTGTTTTATGACATTTTATTCCTAAATATCGTAAAATTCATTATTTTCCGACATTTGTTTCAAATGTCACCAAATTTATGTCCCTGTATGTACATTTTCTTGTAGTGACGCCTCAATACCCCTGGCAAGGTATATTGGGTCCTCTCAATGAGGCGTATACATCGGACTCCACGTTTAGCTCTCGTGGTTTTACGTCAATTAATAGTAGCTCCCACAGTCATACTCTAGTACATTTGACCAGGTTACCAGTTACATTTCAGTATTCAGCTTCAGCATATTATATACTTGGTCATTGTATTCATTTTTGTTCATATTCAGTATATTTCAGTACCTTTATCATGTTCAGATTATATCATTTCTCAATATGTTTTGTTTAGTTATATATATTTGTTCAGCTTTATCCTATCTTGATGCTCAGTACCTTTCAAGTACTGACACATACTCTCTGCTACATCTTCTCGTGATGCAGGTTCAAGTACTCAGCATTCAGATCACGTGTAGATTGGTTATCCGTAGTCAGTAGTATCAGTAGTGAGCTCATTCATCGAGGACGATAGACATGTTGTTTTACATTCAGTCTTTCATTTCAGTTTCAGTTTTGCTAGAGTTAGATGGGGGTATGTCCCAGCATCTCTAGTTTTAGATTCAGCTTTAGCTTGGAGTGAATGTTTAGTATCATTAACTGTTATTCAATTTTTATAATATTCAGAATAGTATTGGGTATTATTCCCCATAAAATAGTTTATAGCAGGTTTTAAGCTTCCGCTCAATATCTCTTATTTTAATAAATTTTAGTATGCTTATGATATGCCAGCTCAGGGTTAGCTTGGGGTCACTCGTGATCCTAGGTCCCGTGTTTATGTCAAGGGGTTAGCCTCGGGGCGTGACACATAACTTACTTTTAAAGTAAATATTTGTCTCACTGCAAATCAGTGGAAATTCATGCTATAAAAATAATTTTTTCCACTCGTTTTCCATCTAAAAAATGCATGGGAAAAACAATTATTACTGTATAGCGAGAAGCTTCCTAATTTTTCCACTCCTTTTTCATAGAATTAACTAACTAAAAAATGCATGTGAAAAAACAAATGATCACTAAATAGTAAGAAGCTTCCTAATATTTTCACTTGAAAGAATTACTATTTTCTTTCCTCACTGAAAATTGGAAGCTTTTTGATAATAGCCTATGACAGTTATCAATAGGAAATTTTAGTGTAAAAATAGTGACTTTTTATATTGTACTTATCAAGTAATGACTTTTAACTACATCTCAATTTCAACATTAATTTTCCTTATCCAACCGCATATTTTGTATTGTGATGATTTTCATAAATTGACTAGATTATTATTTTAGAAGTAACATTTCACAAGAGATGTGAATTAAAGCACTACTTATTATTTCTCAATAGAGATATATTGGACTACTACCTCCCAAGATAGGGTAAAGATTTGTCTACTCTATTCTCCAAGAGCTCACTTGTAAAATTACACTGAGTATATTGTGTTTTTATTGATGATAGTAATTATTACAACGTGTATTTATTAATTCCTATCATATATGTATAACATTTTGCTCTTAGGACCTTGGTTTCTTTCTCAAATAACCTGCAACATGTAGATTTAGAAAATGGTAGGTTCAATTGAACCAGTAAATAAGTCTACATCCACCTCTGAGTATAGCTTCTTAAAAATGTATTTTGGTGTAATCACTTAATCATTTGTATGCTTTTACCTATTGAAACAATTTAATATTATACCTTTTTTTTCATCATTGAGTCATTTAAAATGTTATTATCGTACTTGTACTTATGAATTTTTATGAAACAAAAAAATATCTTGCCTTATTATTGTATTTTATCGATGTCTCCATATTTTAATACTAATAAAAATTATCTTTTATTATTTGACAAGCTTAGTCCGGCTGAATTTGAGAAACATGATGAAAAAAGAGACTTCTATAAAATGAAATAATAATATTTGAATCTGTACTGACCTGTAAGGTCATTTTAAGAACTAGGCCCCTCTCTTTCATAAAAGACTTTTTCCGTAAATTTTAAATGGAAATTTTGAATTACTCTTTTCACTACAATATTTAATTAGTGGATAATTTGAAATAATTAATTTAATTGGTGGTTAATGGGCCAAGTCCATATATAATATAATTTAAGTTAATACCCTATATTACTTTAAATAATTCTTTTATTAAAAAAATAATCTCTGAAGAAGGGTGACATAACCTTGCCACAATGACATGGGCGACAAACTAAGTGCAACAGGTAAGCATTAATATGCATCAATGTATTTTTGTATTTATGCTAAATATCATATTATTATTATTAATATTTTATTATTATTATTATTATATTTAATTGTTAAAGAAAAAGAGAAAAAGGAAGTGGGTTTGAATTAAGAAAGAATTGAAAATTGGATTACTCATTTTTTTGAATTGAGAAAAAGGGTGTTACTGGCCAATCATTGTATAATAATTTGGGTTATGATTAGACAATGATGATTTAATAAATAAATATAAATATATGGTGTATCAAGAAGAGAAAAGAAGAGAAAAGAGGAGAAAAGATGAGAGGATCAAAGCGTTCGTCGAGGTTCTTGAGATTTCGCATGCGTATTTCGATAAGGGTTAATCCCTAAAAGGTATGCAACCTTCCATAGTGGTGGGTTTGTTCACCCACACACCAATCATGTTAATTTCAGCGAAATTCGTTCTAGAAGGCTAAAGGTTTTATGTTCTTGAATTGTATTCTTGAAATTGGCTTTCGTTCTTGAGTTTAGATGAGATTCATGGGTTCTTGAGGAAATCATGTCGATTTTAGAGTTGTGTTTGATTAGATTCTTTTGTACATGTATTGGGTATCCAAATCCAAAAAGAAATTGAGAAAAAGAATCAAATTTAGGCAAATTGGGGGTAAGAAAACGAGGAAGAAAAAGCCAAACAAAAAATAGGTACATGGTCCGCGTCGCAGAGTTGTTCCTCAGAAGTGAATTTTTTTCTCTCCGCCGTTGAGGAGAGATCGCAGATTGCACTGTCTCAAAAAATATTTCGACCAAACATTATAATTTATCTCTGTGTGGCAGACTTGCTCCCCAGACA
This sequence comes from Solanum tacnaense, assembly GCA_029582525.1. Taxonomy (NCBI): domain Eukaryota; kingdom Viridiplantae; phylum Streptophyta; class Magnoliopsida; order Solanales; family Solanaceae; genus Solanum; species Solanum tacnaense. The sequence continues at coordinate 42,817 of JAJOOD010000487.1, forward strand.
ATGTTTTTCAACTATTGCTCATGAGTAACTATCTAAAACACTTTTAGTCACCACAGTATCTTTTCCATCACAAATCATAACCTTGAATTCATAATTCGAATTCAAGGTAGAGCTAAGAGTTATGTTTTGAGAGTTCTTCCAAACATTTTGAGAAAGTCCGTTAGAGTATTCTACAATTTCTAATAAGTTGTTTCAAGACTCGAGCAAATGAATATCAGAATGACGAGAATATTTTCATGAGTATAATTTATCATCACAAGATCCTTCATATCATCAACCATAACTCTTGAATTCATAATTCACATTCTAGAGAGAGTTAAGAGTAAAGTTCAAGGAAGCTTTTGAGTTCAATTGTGAATCATTTGAGATAAACTATCGATTTGAACTAAATTTGGAGGAGATAAGTATGATAATGAGAAGAGTCATATACATGAGTTCCATATTGTTAAGTAGACCCGCGAGTCGAGTCGTTCATGCCCATAAATTCGGCATAAACTTCATAAGTTGAGCATCTTTGAGATAAGTAATATCTTCAAGTTCTAAGTCTTGAGTATTGAGTTTTTAAACCTTTTGAGATTATATTCCTAATCATGGAACTATTACATTTTACCCATGAAGACCTTGAGTTGAGTAGTTCATGCCCATAATTTTGCACGAACTCTATAAGTCGAGCAGTCTAGAGATGAGAAGTATTTTGCAGTCCTTGAGTTGAGTGTTCATGCCTATAATTCTGCATGAACCCTCTAAGTCGAGCATTCTTGAAATGAGTATTGCCATCGAAGTTCTGGAGTTCTGAGTTGTTGAGTTTCGAGTATTAAGTTCTATATATATATGGTTATTGAAAACCTTAAATTGAGTCATTCACGTCCATTATTCGGCATGAAATTTAATCTGAGAAGTCTTTTACAAATTTTTCTAAACTTGTTGTAAGGCTTAAGCACTTGAGTTGAGAAAGACTAGTGTCAAGTCATTGTCTTTAAAATGATATATGGGAACTAAGTATTCCCAAGAGTAAATGTTTTCACATTTCAAAGAGAAGGAAACTAGGATTTCCAAAAGATTTTTGAGCAGTTTGAGTAACATCTCTTTTTAGAGAATGATTTGTGTAATAATCTCAAACCAGAGAAAGAGTTATGTTTCTTAAACATATGAGCTGAGTATATTTTGGGAGTAGTATTGACCACTAATATGGGGACGAGTTCATAATAACTCAAGTGTCCATAAACCATGTAGCCAACGTGGGTAGAAAAGATCATACTTTTTTGATGAGTCCTTCATGCTTTTTAGCATAGACTAGTGGATCCACTTAGTTGAGAGGTTCTATACCCCGGCAAGGTATATGACAGTTTTGGCAGCATTGGCGAGATGATGTATCATCACATAGCTCATAGTGATGGTTGGCGTTAGAGAAACTCCCATATTGATATTTTGTCTTCTTATATACACAGAGTTTATTTTGTATTTTCATATACAAATAGAGTTTATATTGTATCCTTGCATACAAACTGAGTTACTATTACATCTTTCAATACATTGAGTTGCTTTCTACTGTTTTAAAAGCTTTCCATACAGTGCATCTTTTATTGCTGTTTTTTCTTGAGTTGAGTATGTACAGTTGAGTCTCTTGAGTTGAGTATACAGAGTTGAGTATCCAGAGTTTAGTGTCTAGAGTTGAGTATCCAGAGTTGAGTACCCATAGTCGAGTATTTGATAAATGAGTTGTGCCTTATTTAACTAAGTTAAATGCCTTATTATTGAGTTGAGCCTTATTTCACTAAGTTGAATATCTTATATTTGAGTTGAGTATCTTATTTTTTATGTTAGTTTAGTTGAGTGAGTTGAGAAGAGGTAAGTATGTTCCTTTTTATCAAATTCAAGCTTATGTTATGCTTTAGAATTCCCCTTACATGCTTATACATTCAATGTACTGAACCATTTGGCCTTCATCATGAAATGATGCAGATACATGTATTTTGGATTATAAACAGGGGTTCGTTGATACCACATGCAGTCGAGTAAGCTATGGTGAGCCTTCTTGCTTCCAAAGGGTTCCCCTTGTACTTTCAGTTCTATCAGTTGTTAGGATGTCGTGGGTCTTGTCCCGCCTTCCATCTTTGTAAGTTAGAGGCTTCATAGATAGATAGTAGAGTTTGAGAAGTTTGTTTCATTTATCTTATTAAATGTTTTAAAGACTGGAATTGCTTAATGTTGTCTAGTTTAATACTCTATTTATATTTAGAGTAAACCCTTTGATTTAAAGTTTTGTTTTTGAGTATCATGAATTATATTATGTTTTAAAGATTTTGTGTGCTTGAGTTAGTCTTCATTTTGTAGTCAGCCAAGATGAGGGTTCGCTTGGGAACCAACAATGGTTCTCGAGTGCCGGCCACATCTAGGGTGTAGGCTTGGGTCGTGATAGTATCATGATTGTGTTGTTGATAATTGTGCATTATTATGAAAATGATCATCTCCTTATTATATGTGTTAACATGTCATTTGCATTGATTCTGAGACATGGTTGTGATAAGCTTTATGTGTATTGAGGAGGATGTCTTATTTCAAGGGAGGTGTCATGCACCCCGACAGATATTATCATTCGAGGGATGTGTCGCATGCCGGGATAGATTTTATTATCCAGGAAAGTCTCGCACACATCAACATATTTTATAATCGAGGTCCTTTTCGCACGCCACGATGGATGCATGGACCAATATGTCTCTCTATTGGTCCCGGACTTAGAGACAGAGAGTGTGTATCTTTCGGTCAGACATGCATCACTATACTTTACATTGCATTTCATTGCATTGCACATCTTTATCATTGGGGAATTTGACTTTGTGTGTTGCAAACCATATGAATGCCTTTATGTGGAACTTGTGATTGATGAATATCGAGTTTGTTATTGAGGATATGTATTTGTTAGAGTGTTACTTTTGAGTTGTGTGCTAGATAAATTCTGAAATGTTAGGTTGGGTTGTTTTTATGCAGGTTGTAGTTGTTGAGGTTGGGTTGGGGTGTAAGGAGTACCCGTATTCTATTCCCATTTTTTTTAGTGTTGGTTAGAATTAGCATAGGGTCCATGTCTAAAAAGTGTCCAGAAAATGTAAAAAAGATACCCTAATGGTTGCTACATGTGCAGGTACGCTATGAAAAATCTGCAGAAAATGGTCTGGTGCAGAGGTCTACGGACCCCATCGACGGTACTTCATTCTATCCACGGACTGTGGATGGTGTCCGTAGATCCCAGGTAAGCCCCTAAATTTTTCCAAGTGTAAGAGTGACCTACGGTCCCAACCTACGGACCGTAGATCGACCCACGGACCGTAAACGGGGTCTCGTGGGTCCAAAACCCTAAATCTGTCTGACCTGACCCGGACCCCCTTATTTAAAACTCCCCTAATTTCAAAATCATTTCCACTTCCCTCCATTCACTCTCCAACCATTTCAAACACCTTCAACTCCCCTAAATCACGCGATAACTCCCCCATAAAATCATCCATTCCATTCCCCCATCATTCCCACAACTCCTTCCCATTCCGAATACAACTCATTCCATATTCCACGAAAAGGGTCCGGTGTTGGGTTAGTAACGAAGAGGTGATTCTTTGGTCTTGCAAATCTTAGTGTCGTCACGAAATCACCCCACTCCACGTTGCTTGTAAGGTAATAGACTTTCCCCTCACTTTGAATTTCGGTTCATTTATTGAATATAGAAAGTCGGGAGTCGGGTCTTGCCCTTGGGTAATTGTTAGATGAAATTGCATGAAAAAATTGGAAGTTACTATACCCTTGGGATTATAGATAGTGATTTTGTTGCCTTGTTGTATGTGATTATAAGTCTACCTGTAAGTTTTGACTTAGGGTTCCAAAGTGTGTCTTAAATAATTGTTAAAATGATTAATCGGAATCCTGAGAATGACAAACTAGCATGATTCAATGTTGAAATACATGGTTAGAATAGGATATTATTGAAAATGGTCTAAGATGTGGACTTGATAATTGAGAATGGCTAAAACCTGGCACAAATCACATCCACGATACCCCGTCTACGAACCGTAGATCAATCTACGGACCGTAGATTAGGTTCGTGGGTTGATGCTCTTGAAAATTTCACCAAATGTGAAACCACGGATGTGGACTACGGCTCGTGGATAAATCTACGGAACATTCTTTACATCCGTGGTTTCCATCTGGGACCAAGATTGTTGGTCCTCTGATCCACGGAAGGGTTCCACGGACCGTAGGTCTCCTCCATGGACGACCACTGTAGCCTCTGTCTGAAATTTTCATGGGACTTTGTTACTATTCTTTTATAGTTTTAAATTTTTTTGGGTTTGTTTATGGTTAGTTTTGGTACAAATATCGCTTCCACAGGTACGATGGCACCCAAAAAGCTAGTCACCTACTCAAAACAGGGCAAGTCAAAATCTGTTGCTCCTAGCTTCAGGTTAATCAATGAGGATACAGACACGAAAAGAGATCCAACATACGTTCCTCCCAACACAAGAACTTCTCCCATTGCACCCCGAGCAACCAGAGGCACCCGCCGGAACGTGATTCCCAACGTAGTAATTGTTTCCCAATTTGATGAGGAGCACACACTGATCGGGTCACCAACTGGGGCTGCTTCCAGTTCCTCTACTGGGTCTACGTCTGGCTTCGAGTCTACCCATGCTTCGGGCTCTGAGTCCAACCATGCTTAGGCTCCGAGTCTGCCCATCCTTCGGGGTCCAACGCCAAGTCAGCCACAGGGTCCAGCCAGAACCAACAAGCAGCCTCATCTGATGAGGCCACTAGCTCAGAGTCAATACCCATACCAAGAAATGAGAACCATATTGCAGTGGTCTGTGAGCCAAACAGATGGTGTGTTGAGGGCCAATGGAAAATCTATCGGGATGCCAAGATGATTAATGATAAAGAGAAGATTGTCCGAATTGTTACAGAGGAGCGCAAAGTCCTCACATGGAGCTTTCACACTGTCCCCAACATCCATCAAATTTTTAACCTTCACAAGTGTGAAAGGATGGCTCGAGACCCAGGTACTTATAGTGAGGAGATGGTACGGGAGTTCTACGCCTCCTATGCCGCCACTCCCTATGGCTCGATCTCCAAGCGGTCAAAGCACATAGCCCAGGATCCTCTCACTTCCATGATGGTCAATGGATGTACGGTGGAAAAATCACATGCCATCATCAGTCACTTTCTCTATGGGCCTACCACAGGTCACTCTTGGTCACTAAACACAACGGAGTTTGATTACAGATGGGACATCGTGCGGAGCGGTGCTTTCCAGAGGAATTTTGAGCAGCGAGACGCTGTTATACTATGGTTGGCTAGGTGCATTGCTACGGATGGCGAGCGTGTGGAGTGGGTCGCCACACCACGGTTGGGTATCCGAAAGGCCACATTAAATTTTGCAGCCAAGTTCTTCTGGTTATTGGTGCGTAACGGGGTGTCACCGACAAAAGCTGACAACCAACTCACTTGGGACAGAGCGGTCATGGTTGCAGCATTAGTAGCAGGACTGGAGATTGATTTTGCCCGCATGCTGCTGGCAAAGATTCATGAGAGGGCATTCAACCTAATATTGCATTGTGATGGGTTGATCCACCCTAACGGGGCTTTGGATATAGGCCTCATCCAAGATGAGGCAAATGTGGCGGCACCTCACAGAGAGCCCCAGGTTGAGGTACCTCCCTTGGGCACCGATCTTGCAGACATGGTGGGGCAGGCACACGGCGGTGACCCCATTATACCAGATCACTCTGATACTGTCCCGGCCTCCTCTTCCCAGGCCGCTAGCATGTGTCCTAGTTGATCCCGGTCCACACCACAGTTATGAGCTACTGTTGTCCCATTGGGCAGAGTACAAAAATTAAAGGCTCAGATGGCCACATTGTTGTCTCACATCCAACCTTGGATGGAAAAGTCTATAGCCCAGTCTGAGGCAAGAATGGAGCGAAGGATGGAGGGCATTATGGATCAGAATGTCCAGGCTGTTAATAAGCATCTTGATGCTTTTGAATTGCGAGTCCTTGAGCGACCAGCCTCGGCCATACACATACCAAAGGTAAGAGGCACCGTTCTAGTCTCACTGAGGAGGAAAAAGCTCAAAAGAGACAGCGTAGGCAGGAGAAAGAGGCTAGGAAGGCTTCAATTTTAGATGAAGAGTTGCGCCAGCACAGGGTGCCTTAGAGTATTGCAGGGGCATCGAGTTCTGCCCAGGTTGTAGAGGTCCCGCCTGTTGTCAGGGACGTTGTGAGCACCACTAATGGTGCTATGATGGGTGATGTGGGCACTACTGAGGGTGACCCAACTATTGTTCCAGCAGGCTCCGGGAAACCAGACATACCCGCTCGTTCATGATTCTTCGGCGCTATGTGCCACAGGTTTGCTTCACCCAATCCATTATCTTTTATTGTTTTTGTATGCATTGGGGACAATCACATCTATTTTTGTTGTTGGTGGGGTAAATAGATTGTGAGTGATAGGGTAAAGTCTGAGTAACCCAACTCATAAATCCTCTTTTAGGGTTTTCTTGCCTGTGTTCTTTTTCCCCAAGAGGCTGTTTAATTTCTGTTGAACCGGCATGTGTTAGGATTGTATGTACAGAAGCATAAAAATGAATAAAGTATGATGGCTTATGAAAAATATACCCGTCCAAATTTTGTGATGTGTGCTAGAATTGGTAGGCTAAGATTAGTTGAATGTATTTGCTCTGAGTATGACATGATAATGAATCAACTTGATGGCATGACTTCAGCTGAAACTTGAACTGGGTAATTTGGTAATCTGATAATGAAACGATGCGCCAATAGTGTGTGAGAATAGTTGATTCTTCAAACAGTTTTTGTGCAAAACTAGAACTTGCCCGGTTAGTCCTGCTAAGACAATTCAATCCAGAGGTTAGGAAGTGATCATAGGCCCTTGTTCTGATAAGTCCACAAATTGCCTAAAAGAAGGATCCAACCAAATGAAATAAACTCGAACTCACCTTCCCATAATCGACTATGTTGGCCCCAGTCCCTCCTTGGACATGCGCACCTTAACTTAGGCCAAAAGCCTAAGTTGAGGGTGGCTAATGTAAAAAAAAAGTCACTTCAATGTTGGCCCTGACCCGATATCAGGTATTGTGCACCTCAACCAATGGAAAATCCATAAAGTTGAGGGTGGCTATGAAAGAGGAAACCGAAAGAAAAATGGGTATGAAAAGAGTTTGATGTTGAAAAAGAGAAGTAAGGATGTGACTTGTTAAAAGCTAATAAAAATAAAAAATAAAAAAAAGAAAAAAAATCTACAGTCACATCCATAGTTGAAGAGAAAATCAAGGGAAAGAAGGTACAACGGTAGGATGGAAATAATAGGGCAAAAAGAGGTTGAAAGCCTAATGTAATGTCAAAGAGGGCAGAAAGTCACTAAGAAGTACCCAAATGTGCTACACCTGACCCTGAGCCTACGTTACAAGACAGGAAAGTCCGATAGTGATCCTAGAGTCTAGTTTGGAGAGTCTAAGCAGCGAAAATAAGGGAAAGCCTATGTTACTGACCACTAACTGTACTTGAATTTATTTCTGAGTGTGAGTGTTGAATGAATCCTTGTACTCAAATTCATAAGTCATTGTGTGAAAGAAAAGGGATTTCGTTTGAAGTAAGGGCACTAGTTACATTGTCGGAAAGCTGGTACCTTGGTGATAGTGAAACAGTGTATGTTGGTCGATCGTTGTCATGGTTTGATCTGCATGAATTAGCTTGTCGAGTCTAAGAGAACAAATTTTGTACCCAAAAAGAGAGTGGGGTAGAGAGCCATATGATTGTTTGTGCTTGAAATGCTTGCTTCTATACAAGTGTCGTTTAGAGTCTTAGTACGTCGCTTGAGGCCAAACAACGAATTTAAGTTGAGGGTGTTGATATACCGTAAGTTTACGGTATTTCTAATACATTTCACTTACAAGTTGTGTGTGTCTAGGGCCTTTTTGGATTGGTTTTTATGTGTTTTTATCATATTTTGCAGGAAAGATGTTCAGGTGCGGAAGTAAAGGGACAATTGAAAGAACTGCAGAAAGGGCATCTACGGAGATGATCTAGGGACCGTAGGTCCAATGACGCTCCGTAAGTGAAGGCCGTAGATCATCAGGCAAGGCATGGAAGGCAAATCAGGGAAATCTGACTGAGTGTGGAACCACGGTGGCCATTGACGGTCCGTAGATTGATCTACGGACCGTACTGTTGATCCGTACATTGATACTGCGAGAGTTCCAGTACCTGATTTTTGAAGATTCCAAGTGTGGAGCTACGGAAGGGGATTGACGGACCTTAGATCGATCTACGGTCCGTGCTGCAGGTCCGTCGTTTGCTTCAGAAAAGCTGATTTTTGGAGGCTGAAATATTTTCTAAGTCCTGGCTGACGGAAGGGACTCACGGACCGTATATCCATTGATGGTCCGTGAGTCAGTCTCATGGAATTAAGACGCGTGCCTGAACACACTTTCCTTAATTTTTTTCCCTTTTTATTTAGGACTTGTTTTCTATAAATAGGGCATGAAAACCTCGTTTTCAGGGGTTAGTTATTATTAATTTTGTTTTACTTTGTCATTAGAGAATTAATTTTGCTACCCGAGCAATTCTTGATTTCCAAAGGTTAGTTTTGAAGATTTGGTTTGAAATTCGAGTTGAATTTCTAGGTTTATTTTTCTCAACTACGTAAGTTCATAATTCTTTCATCTAAAACAATGAATTGTGTTTATATGATTATGTCAGTTTAAGTTTCTATCACAATTGTTGTTCTCACCTTGCCCAAGTAGAAAATGAAAAACAAAAGTTGTTCAGCATTAATATTGTCTAAGAATTTGCACACACTCCACCAAATGCATAAAATTAAGAAACCTTTGTAGGCCACTGATTTCGAAATGGCATCAACAAATTTACAAATTGGTAATTCTGATCAAGTTTAAATGGAATCAATGGATTTGCAAATCTAGAACTCTAGCGAATTAGAAGTTAATCCTACCTCACTGAATTTTGATGTCATAACTATTACAAAAAATGACAATGGCTACAAGAGGGAAGATGATGATATCGACCTGCAATAAATTTTTTGAATTGGTAATCACCTACAACGCGCATGTCAAAAATTCTTTGTTGCTACTCTAGTTTTTCGACATTGATGATAAACAACTTTTGTTTTCCATCTTTGACTTGGGTTGCAAGAATTTAGATCCGATAGCTAGGGCTTTTCATTTGGTCGTCAATGGAAGCATATATTTCTTACACCGTTTATATATATACACACATATATTTACCTCACTGAATTCAAAGATCATATATAGTTTTTTGACACGTTCCTTACACGTTGTAACACCCCAAATTTTTAAAGGAGAAAAATGCAAAATTTCTGAAGTTGCAGGTGCCACCAACTAGGCCACCTATGGACCGTAGGTTGACCCACGAACTGTAGGTGGGGTACATGGTTGGCCACCTGCAGCTCCCTCCCCAGAGACCTAGAAAATCCAGCTAAGGGTCGAACTATAGCTGGAAATACAGACCGTAGGTCAAACCACAGGCTGATTCATGGATCATGACCCTCAGAACCCAGCTCTCTGAAGCCGAACGAGGACTGACCAGAAAGGACCATAGGTCATTCGATGGTCCGTGGGTCAGGCCCGTCGATTGGCCCTGACAGTTTTAAGTCAGGGTTCGTTTGGCTTTTCCCCTATGCGTTGGACACAAAAACTACGTCGTTTAACCCCTAAACTATGCCATTTTGGTCAGTTTTAGCCTATTAACTTGATCAGACTTTACCCTAAGAGATTCATTCACCAAAATTCATAAATCTTAGAGAAAAAAGTGAGAAAAGAATCATCCAACCCCCTCAAGAACAAGCAAAAGTTTTCTTCCATTTTAGTGTTGAAATCGAAAGATTTCTCAATGAAATTCGTCACCAGGTATGTGGGATTTCATGAGTGGGTTACTTTCACCCAGTAGATCCCTAGAATTGAGTCAGATTCTTTATTCCCTTCTTATTGATTAGACCTAGGGTTTCTAGAACTTCAGAAATTTGTGATGATTTAACTGCTATGGTGTTCTTAATCATATTATCATGTATTCATAACACTTTTGCGTAGGTTCTTGCATGAAACTCAGAACCCTAGTTGTGTAGTTATTTTAGTTCATGAATTACATTATCTAGGACAGATAAACAGACAAACAGGTCTCAATTTTCAAATGTTTCATTATCAGTACTTAATGTTGCATTTTCAGTTAGCATGTCAAAATATCGAGTATATTTCGATAATGTTGTATTGTATTCATTTCCAGTTGGGAGTAGGCTGAATACCGATTTGGACTAGGGTGAGTCACGCTCATGGTCTTAGAACTAGTGCCCCCGTAGGTTTTTAAGTCCCCTCTGTGGGCATCAGATTTTAGTGATCACGCCTTTCATTCCTCTGTACCCCTGGAAAGGTATATTCGGTTCTCTGGATTGGGCGTATACATCAGACTCCACATTTAGCTCACGTGGTTTTATGTCAGTTATTAGTAGCTCCCACAGTCATATTCAGTTTCACTATGTTATATACTTTGTCATTACATTTAGTTTATTTCATTTTCAGTATATCTCAGTATTTACATTCAACTCGGATTATATCATTGCCCAGTATGCTTTGTTCAATTATATATTTGTTCAGCTTTACCCTATACTGTATGCTCAGTACCTTCCAAGTACTAACGCATACGTTTTAATACATCTTCTCGTGATGTAGGCTCAGGTCCTCAGCATTCAGATCGCATGTAGATTGGTTCTCAATCCGTATTCAGCAGTATCAGTGGTGAGTCTTGATTATTCGAGGACGATAGACATATTGTAACACCCCAGAAAATGGTAGGATAAACTAGAGCCTCATGGTGTTGGTTAGAGTTACCTTAAACCAATGACTAGGTTCTCTTAAAGATTAAATGGTCAAGGAATGAGTTTAGGGTGAAGTCTAGGACCTTAAACTACCTAAGAAAAATGAAGGAAAACAAGAGTGACCTCAAGACCATTCAGCAATGGGCAGTAGCTTTGCCCATGAGCCTTGGCGATGAACCAAAGAGGCTCTCCTCGCCTAGTGGAAAACCTGCTCACTAACCTTAGCAACTGTAACAAAGGGCTAGAAGGGTTCAGGATTGTCCAAAGGGTTTGCGATTCATCCAATATCCCTCCCCATTTCCCAAGTGAGCTACCCCCTTAGGTGACTTACATTTAAATTGGTCAAGACCAAGGTACATTAGGCGAGTCCCCTAAGTCCCTTGGCGAGCTAAAAGGTGCCAATGGGTGAGCTTCTGCGTGGTAAGGCAAAAATTTGGAGTTTAATGATGGGTCTTTAAGTAAATCTTTCCTAAACTAAAACCAACACTTTCTACTCTTTTCCTACCAAATATAAATACTTTTTAGAGTCAAATTTTCATATTTTTAATCACTCTTAAAAAGAAATAAAAGAAGACGCAAATCCGTTCAATATTTCTCTCTCTAGAAGTTCCTCCATTGAATAACACCAAGAACTTGAAGATTAGGGTTCAAGCTCCAAGATTTTTACTCCAATTCGTGGGCATGGCTTCTATTAAGGTATGGGGATCTTGATTCATGGATTAGTTTCTTCATGAAGCCCTTCAAAAATCTTATTTAAAAATTGGAATATTGACTGAAAGCTAGGGTTTCTATTCTAGCCATGGGTTCATCCTAAAAAACATTTTCATTATGTTATTTGACTTATTTCATGGGTGAATTGATATTAATTGGTGATTTCTATTGTAAAAATCCCCATGAACCCATGTGCACCCCATGATCCCAATTTCATGAATGTTAGGGAAGGTATTGATGCAAGATGATTACTATGAATTTTATCTATGACTATTTAGTTGTTGAATATTTTTTTCTCATGCCTATTGTAATATCTTTAGGTGTAATTGTGATACTTGATTGATGACCTCTAAAGGGGTAAACTTCTAGGGTTACGTACATGTTGAGGAATGTTGTATGTGAACTTGGGATTTACTTGAAGGGTAAGGGTTCTATGACAATGGTGCATTGTTGAGGTATTGGTGAATGGTATTTCTTCCATTATCCCCTACATATGATGTTGCATAAACTGCGTAGAATAATGTTAATGTATTGTATTGATTGAAATTATAGTTCTCATGAAGACACTATGAATGTTAATGTGAAAGTTCTACTCACATGCTAATGTTGATTCTAGGTTGAAAGTGCATTCTCACCTTAACGAATCTATGAGCTACTTATTGAAATGTATCTAATGAAGGGTGGAATAACCCTTCGCACATGTAGCTACAATTGAAAGAATAATGATATTAATTTGGGAAACTATACTAAGCACAAAGTGGATATGACTAATGAGGAAAAGATCCTCCTGTTAATGCAAGAGGTTGCTTCATCTTAGTAACTCATCAGATGGGGACTTCTCTGTTAATGTAAGAGGTAGGGTTCCTCGAAGCAATCTCCCTATCCCATAAGTATGTGCCAACATAGGATTTAGCTAGTGGATCCACCTTATAGCTATAAACTTAGTTCTACCTTTGACAAGTAGAACACCTCTTTACGGTGTGGGGTTTAGACACCGGATTCCATGTAGCCCTCATGGTCTATGTCGGTTATGGTTGTTTTTCCATAGATAATGAGTTAATGAATGAAGCATGAACTACTCTATAGCTTCTTATTAAGCTTGCTAGGTAGGAGTGGGGGTATGGGACTTCACTTTTACATTGCACTAGTAAACTTGGTGGGATGATATAGATGGTTCTCATTACTATGTTGAGACATGAATTTATGCATGTATATTAAATGGATAGTTGCTATGAATGACTTATCCTTATATTTAAATGTTATACATTTCTAATCCTCTACTTATGATTATTGAATGTGAGGAAGTCTAAAAGTAATATGTGTGACCATGGTAGTTTCTAAGGGATTCTTAGTAAGGTTGGTATTATGGGATGCCAACCATACATGGCACAAGTGGACCTTAGGGGTTGCTATGGTCATGTCTTTACTATATTGTGAATATAATTGTGATATTGGCTTGAATCATATGTTGAGGATGCAAGTTGGTTTTCAAAACCTCATAAATGCATATCTATTATAAAAAATGTCTTTTTTGCATGTTTTAAAGTTTTTATGCATATTTCCATACTTAGTACATATTATGTTCTAACTCCTTTTTCCCTTCTACATCTTATGAGTGTAGGTTCCGGATAGGTGACTTCTACTCCCCACTTTGAAGAAGACTTGGAATAGACTTCTTCAAGATTTGTTGTAGGTCCTCAAGATCCGAGGATAAGCATTTGATGCAGCTTTATGTTCTTTCTTGTTGTAATAGACATGTATCCTTTCGATGTACCTATTTCTATGAGACTATTATGTCTAAGGGTTCTTGACCCTATTTGAGATTCTCTGTTGTATTCCATTGTTTAGATGTTGTATGTGAGAAAAAGAGTCTAGATTCCTACTGTTTTCCTTCTATGAAGATGAAGTTTGAACTTCGATTATAAATAATTTAATTTTTCCGCATTATTTCTACTTTCTTATGTTATGATGATGCTAGGGCTTGTATGAGACCCCTTCGGAGTTGAATCCGCCATATTACGACTAGGGGGTGCTCTCGGGTCATGACAAACTTGGTATCAGAGTATAAGTTGTTGGGATAATTCTTAGGTTGATGTCTCATATACCGCGTCTAGTAGAGTCTTGTTCATCAGTGTGAAGCGCGCCACACTTATGAATAGGAGTCTATAAGATGTTTAGGAACTCTCATTTTCTTCATTACTCTTTGGTCATTCTATGGAGTCCTAACTCTATTAAGTCCTTTCTCCTAATCCTTTTCTCGCGATTATAGGCAATGCATACAAGAAGGGCACGAGAGGAGAATGTCAATGAGGAGGTTCCTCCTCATGCTCCTCAAGACCCTCAAATCTCTCTTGATGAAGGAGCTATGTCTAATGTGGAGATTGGATCGGCTCTTCATACCCTAACTCAACTAATGACGGTGAAAACTGAAGCCGTCACCACTCAAGCTAAAGCTTTGACGGCCCATGTTAATTGAGATGTGGGGTCCCGGGTAAATCCCAATGTTAGTACCATGGCCTCAAGGTTGAGGTACTTTACCCGTATGAATCCCCCTATGTTCTATGGCTCTAAAGGTAAATGAGGACACACAAGAGTTCGTAGAGGAGGTCTACAAAAAGTGTATGCCATGGGAGTTACTTCTATTGAGAAGGTCGAGTTAGCCGGGTATCAATTGAAAGACATAGCCCACACTTGGTACAATTAATGGAAGGAAAATAGGGCTATTGTAGCGGGTTCCATGACTTGGAGAATATTCAGGAAGGCTTTCCTTGAGAGGGTTTTCCGCCGTGAAAAGAGAGAAGCAAAAGATGAGAAGTTCATCAATCTCCGTCAAGGAGGGATGAGTGTCCAAGAATACTCATTGAAATTCATGATGTTGTCCAAATATGCACCCTCTTCGGTTTCTAATCCAAGAGATGAAATGAGTCACTTTGTCACCGGTGCGTCCGATGCTATTGAAGAAGAGTTCCGAGAGGTAATGCTCCATGACAACATGGATATCTCTAGGTTGATGGTACATGCTCAACAAGTGGAAGAGTCGAGGCTTAGAAAGAAAAATAGAGAGGTGAAAAGGCCAAGGGCTGATGAGGGAAATTCATCTAAAGGTAACTTTGAAGGTCAAGGTGAACCAATGTTTAAGGAGAGGTTTACCAACCAAATCCCCTCCAATGCTCCTAGTCCTAACAAAGGAAATGTGGCTACCCCTAAGCCTCAAGGAGGCAATAGGAGTGGCCCTTCTATTGAAAGAACTAGTTCTGTAAAATGTGGTAAAAAGCATGAAGGGAAATGTCTTGCCAGTATGGGTGTGTGCTATGGATGAGGAAAAAGTTGCCACCACTTGAAAGATTGTCTGAATCGTACGGCCAAGGGAAGAGAAGGTAATCAGGCTCCTACTAGTGGTTCCAACTCCGATGCTCCCAAGAAGAATCGTTTATATGCTCTTCAATCTATAAGTAACCTAGAGGGTTCCTCGAACATTGTTACCGGTATGTTACAAGTATTTTCAATTGATGTTTATGCATTATTAGACCCCGGTGCCACTTTGTCTTTTGTTACTCCTTTAGTGGGTATGAAATTTGATGTGCTCCTCGAAACCCTAAAATAACCCTTTTCCATGTCTACCCCGGTAGGTGATTCAGTTATAGCTAAAAGAGTATATAGGGGTTGTCCTATCTCCTTGTCTCATAGGATCACTTTGGTTGATTTAGTAGAACTAGATATGTTGGACTTCGATGTCATATTGGGGATGGATTTGTTGCATGCTTGTTTTACTTCCATAGATAGTAGAACCCAAGTTGTGAAGTTTCAATTTCCTAATGAGCCCATTTTAGAATGGAAGGGGGGAAACTTAATCCCTAGAGGTCGAATCATTTCATGTCTAAAAGCTTGTAAAATGATTTCTAAGGGGTGTATCTATCACATTGTAAGAGTTAAGGACCTAGTGTTCGAGACTCATCCTTTAGAGTCGATCCCCGTAGTAAGGGATTTTCCGAAAGTCTTTCCCGATGACTTGTCCAAAATCCCTCCCGAACGGGAAATAGACTTCGGCATTGATCTTTTGCTGGATACAAACCCCATATCTATTCCCCCTTACCGGATGGCCCCGGCCAAATTGAAGTAATTAAAGGCTCAACTTAAAGATTTTCTAGATAAAGCTTTTATTCAACCAAGTATATCTCCATGGGGTGCATCAGTTTTGTTTGTATAGAAGAAAGATGGGTCCCTTAGGATGTGTATCGATTACCGACAATTGAACAACGTCACAATAAAGAATAAGTACCCGCTCCCTAGGATTGATAACTTATTTGATCAACTCCAAGGGGTGAGTTACTTTTCGAAGATTGACTTAAGGTCGGGTTATCACCAACTTAAGGTGAGAGGAGCTGATATTCCTAAAACAGCCTTCCGAACGAGATATGGTCATTTTGAATTCCTAGTCATGTCATTTGGTCTCAGAAATGCCCCTGCGGCATTCATGGACCTTATGAATAGGATATTTAGGCAATATCTCGATTCTTTTGTGATCGTTTTTATTGATGAAATTTTAATATATTCTAAGAGTGAGAGTGAACACATGAACCATTTAAGGATGGTGTTGCAAGTCCTCATGGACCAAAGGTTGTATGCTAAGTTTAGCAACTGCGAGTTTTGTCTAAGGTCGGTTACTTTCCTCGGTCATATTGTTTCTAGGGAGGGAATAAAAGTTGATCCGAAGAAAACAGATGCGGTTAAAAGTTGGCCTAGACCCCTAAGTCCCACCGATATTCGAAGCTTTTTGGGATTGGCCGGGTAATATAGGAGATTTGTAGAGGGCTTCTCATCTATTGCTTCTCCATTAACAGCCTTGACCCAAAAGAATTCCAAGTTCGAATGGTCGGGGTCTTGTGAAAAGAGTTTTCAAGAGTTGAAGGATAAACTCACCTCCACTCTAGTGTTAACCTTACCAGAGGGTACCAACGAATTTGTAGTTTATTGTGATGCTTTGAGTGTAGGGTTAGGATGAGTTCTAATGTAACAAGAAAAGGTAATCGCCTATGATTCAAGGCAATTAAAGATACATGAGAAGAATTACCCAACCCATGACCTTGAATTAGCGGCAGTCATTTTTGCCTTGAAGATATGGAGACACTATCTCTATGGGGTACACGTAGATGTGTTTACTAACCACAAGAGTCTCCAATATGTGTTTAGCCAAAAATATTTAAACCTCCGACAAAGAAGGTGGTTGGAACTTTTGAAAGATTATGACATGAGTGTCCTATACCACCACGGAAAAGCTAATGTGGTTGCAGATTCCTTGAGTAGATTGTCCACGGGTAGTGTTGCTCATATAGAGGATGGGAAGAAGGAACTGGTTCGTGATGTGCATAGGTTGACCCGGTTAGGTGTGCAAGTAGTGGATTCCACCAAAGGTGGAGTCGTGATGTATCATAGTTCCGAATCATCCTTTGTTGTTGATGTGAAGTCTAAGCAACTTTTTGATCCTATTTTGATGGAATTGAAAGAATCGGTTCTCAACAAGTCCATTAAAGTTTTCTCCCAAGGGGGAGATGGGGTGCTTAGGTACCAAGGTAGGTCGTGTGTGCCGTATGTTGATGTTTTGAGGGAGAAAATTCTAGAAGAGACTCATGGTTTGCAATATTCTACTTATCCGGGAGCCACCAAGATGTACCGTGACCTACAGGAAGTCTATTGGTGGAATGGCATGAAGAAGGATATAGCGGGTTTTGTAGCCAAATGTCTGAATTGTCAACAAGTTAAGGCCGAGCACATGAAGCCCGGAGGTTTGCTTCAAGATATAAATATTCCTACTTGGAAATCGGAGGAGGTGAATATGAATTTTGTTGTAGGGTTGCCTCGTACAAAAAGGCAACATGATTCCATATGGGTCATTGTGGATAGATTGACCAAGTCTGCTCACTTTATTCCCATTAAGGTTACTTTATCGATGGAAGATTATTCCAAATTGTACATTAAAGAGGTGGTGAAGCTGCATGGGGTTCCCTCGTCTATCATATCAGATCGGGGTGCTTAATTTACTTCACATTTTTGGAAAGCTTTTCAACAAGGTATTGGTACCAATGTTAAACTTAGTACCGCTTTCCACCCTCAAAAGGAAGATCAAGACGAATGCACCATTCAAAACATAGAAGACATGTTGAGAGCATGCGTGATTGATTTCAAGGGTAGTTGGGACAATCATCTTCCTTTGATAGAATTTACCTACAACAATAGCTACCACTCAAGTATTGCCATGGCCCCGTTTGAAGCACTTTATGGTAGAACATGTAGATCTCCGGTTGGGTGGTTAAAAGTAGGTGAGTTTGCTTTAATTGGTCCCGAAGTAGTCTATGATGCCATTGAGAAAGTTCAACTCATTAGAGAAAGGTTGAAGACGGCCCAAAGTCGGCAAAAGTCTTATGCCAACAATAGAAGGAGGGATCTTGAATTAAAGGTTGGTGATTGGGTCTACTTAAAAATCTCACCTATGAAAGGTGTGATGAGATTTGACAAGAAATGGAAACTTAATCCCCGGTATGTGGGGCCATACCAAGTCTTGAAACATACTGGGAAAGCTGCTTATGAGGTGGACTTGCCAAATGAGTTGGACCTAGTTCACCCGGTGTTTCATGTTTCCATGCTCAAAAAGTGTATTGGTGATCCAGTGTCCATCCTTCCTCTAGACGGCTTAGGAGTTGATGAGAATCTTTCTTATGAAGAGGTCCCGGTTGAGATTTTGGACCGGCAAGTGAAGAAGTTGAGAAATAAGGAAGTAGATTCTGATAAGGTTCTATGGAGGATTAACTTAGTTGAGGGTGCTACAAGGGAGGCCGAGATCGATATGAAGTCCTGTTATCCCTACCCTTTTCCTTCTACTCCTACCTAGCCTTGACGTAAGTAATTCCTTTTATATTCTTAGTGATTTAGGAGTCATGTGAATTTTGTGAGTTTCATGATATCCTTATGTTGTGCATGTTCTTGTGACAATTCATGATTAGCGTATAATAAGTTTTCATGGGTTACATATTACTCATGTTGATTGTATTTTTATTTGATGAGTGCAATTATTGATTTCATGAGGTGAAATTATGAACATGTTTAGTTATGTTGATGAATGACGTATTGGCTCTATATTGTTATGTTGAGCTTATTTGGGTTGGAGAAGTTAGTTCCTCCTATATGAATGAGAATTCATGAGTTTCCATGCATATTGAGTTCGTAGATGTGGTTTCTACTTTCTTGCAATGCATTGACCATGTCTTATAAATGAGTTGATGTTTCCTCCTATGAATCTTGCATTTTTGTTTTTGTTGCATACTCGCTGGGCTGCTAGTCTAGAGTCTACACTTCCGTAAGGTGTCCAGAATATTTATTCGAGGACGAATGTCCCCAAGGGGGAAATAATGTAACAACCCGAAAAATGGTAGGATAAACTAGAGCCTCATGGCGTGGGTTAGAGTAACCTTAAATCAACGACTAGGCTGTCTTAAAGCTTAAATGGTTATGGAAGGAGTCTAGGGTGAAGTATAGGACCTTAAACTACCTAAGAAAAATACAGGAAAACAAGAGTAACCTCAAGACCATTCGACGATGGGAAGTTGCTTCGCCCTTGAGGCTTGGCAATGCGCCAAAGGGGCTCTCCTCGCCTAGTGGACAGCCTCCTCACTAACCTTTGCTACTGTATTAAATGGCGAGAAGGGTTGAGGATCTCCCAAAGGGTTGGCGATTCGCCTAACATCCGTCCCCATCGCCCTAGTGAGCTGCCCCCTTAGGTGACTTACTGTTAAATTGGGCGAGACCAAGGTATATTAGGAGAGTCGCCTAAGTGCCTTGGAGAACACAAAGGTGCCAATGGGCGAGCTTCAGCGTGGAAAAGCAAAAATTTGGAGCTTAATGAAGGGTCTTTAAGTAAATCTTTCCTAAACTAAAACCAACACTTTATACTCTTTTCCTACCAAATATAAATACTTTTTAGAGTCAAATTCTCCTTTTTTTAATCACTCTTAAAAAGAAATAAAAGAAGACCCAAATCCTTTCAATTTTCTCTCTCACCTTAACGAATCTATGAGTTACTTATTTAATTGTATCAAATGAAGGGTGGAATAACCCATCACACATGTAGATACAATGGAAAGACTAATGATATTAATTTGGGAAACAATAGTAAGCACCGAGTGGATATGACCAATGAGGAAAAGACCCTCCCGTTAATGCAAAATGTTGGGTCATCTTAGTAACACATGAGATGGGGACTTCTCCGTTAACGCAGGAGGTAGGGTTCCTAGAAGCAATCTCCCTATCCCATACCTATGTGCCAACATAGGATTTAACTAGGGGATCCACCTTATAGCTATATACTTAGTTCTACCTTAAGCAAGTAGAAAACCTCTTCACGGTGTGGGGTTTAGACATCGGATTCCATGTAGCTCTCATGATCTATGTCGGTTATGGTTGGTTTTCCCTAGATAATGAGTTAATGAATGAAGAATAAACTACTCTATAGCTTCTAAGTAAGGTTGCTAGGTAGGAGTGGGGGTATGTGACTTCTTGTTTACATTGCACTAGTAAACTTTGTGGGATGATATAGATGGTTCTCATTACTATGTTGAGACATGAATGTATGCATGTATATTGAATGGATAGTTGCTATGAATGACTTGTCCTTATATTCAAATGTTATACATGACTAATCACATACTTATGATTATTGAATGTGATGAACTCTAAAAGTAATATTTGTGACCAAGGTAGTTTCTAAGGGATGCTTATTAAGTTTGGTATTATGGGATGACAACCATACATGGCACAAGTGGACCTTAGGGGTTGCTTATGGTCATGTCTTTACTATATTGTGAATATAATTGTGATATTGGCTTGAATCTTATGTGGAGGATGCAAGTTGGTTTTCAAAACCTCATAAATGGATATCTTTTATAAAAATATCCTTTTTGCATGTTTTAAGGTTTTTATGCATATTTCCATGCTTAGTACATATTATGTGCTAACCCCTTTTTCCCTTCTACATCTTATGAGTGTAGGTTCCGGCTAGGTGACTTCTACTCCCTACTTTGAAGAAGACTTGGAATATACTCCTCCAAGATTTGTGGTAGGTCCTCAAGATCCGAGGACAAGCATTTGATGGCACTTTATGTTCTTTCTTATTGTAATAGACGTTGTAAACTTTCAATATACCTCTTTCTATGAGACTATTATGTCTAAGGGCTATTGACCCTATTTGATATTTTCTATTGTATTCCTATGTTTAGATGGTGTATGTGAGACAAAGAGTCTAGATTCCTACTATTTTCCTTCTATTAAGATGAAGTTTGAACTTCGATTGTAAATGTTTTAATTTTTCCACGTTATTTCTATTTTCTTATGTTATGATGATGCTAGGGCTTGTATGAGACCCCTTCGGGGTCAACTACACCATGTTACGACTAGGGGTTGCTCTCGGGTCGTGACACATGTTTTCTTTTACTTTTAGTCTTTCAGTTTTAGTTTTGCTAGAGTTAGCTAGGGCATGTCCCAGAATCTCTAGCTAGTTAGAGGCTATATTTCATATATAGTTAGATTCAGTTTGACCTATCATTTGTTATTAAACTCATAGTCATTTATATTCAAAAAGTATTGGGTATTCCCCATCATATCAGTTTATATCATGTTTTAAGCTTCCGCACAATACCTCTTATATCAGTTTATCTTAGTATACTTATGATATGCCAGATCAGGGTTAACTTGGGGTCACTCGTGATTCTAGGTCCCGTGTTTACGTCGAGGGGGTAACCTCGGAGCGTGAAAAACTTGGTATTATATCCCTTGGTCTAAGAGTCCTAGGATGTCTAAAAAACTGCACTAAGTAGAGTCCCTTTCATGAGTGTGAAGCACACCACACCTATGAGGATAATCCCACTTATAAAGATGTGCCATTTCAGATTCTTGATCGTCAGGTGAAGAGGTTGAGAAACAAAGAAGTCGCTTCAGTTAAGGTCTTGTGGAGGAGTTAGTCTAGAGAGGGAGCTACTTGGGAAGCTGAAGCAACCATGAAGGCCAAGTATCCTTATCTCTTTCCTTCCGATTCCATTCCAGATTAGGATTACAGTTCCTCTCCAGTCTTTCAGTTACACTTGTATAAATTCAGTCTTAATATCATGTTCCTTCAGTTGTACTTGCATTTTCAGTGTATTTTCCTGTTTATGGAACTTACTTCAGTAAGATTTCAATTTCCAGTACTTAGCGGTAGGGTTTGCAGCTCTTTCCCTCCATACCCATCTATTTTAGTCTTCATTCGAGGATGAATGTTCCTAAGAGGAGATAATGTAACACCCCATATTTAAAAAGGAGAAAAATGTAGAATTTCAGAAGTTGCAGGTACCACCAACGGGGTCACCTACGGACCGTAGGTTGACCCACCAATCGTTGGATGGGTCTATGGTTGGCCACCTGTAGCTCCCAACCCAGAAAACGAAAATACTCAGCTAAGGGTCGACCCACGGCCGAACCTACGGCCCGTAGGCTAGACCATAGGCCGTGGTCCAGGTCTGTGGATCATGACCCTCAGAACCCAAGTCTCTGAAGCCAAACGACAGCTGACCAGGACGGACCGTAGGTCAATCGACGGTCCGTCGGTCAGGTGCGTTGATTGGCCCCAACAGTTTTAAGTCATGGGTTGTTTGGTCTTTTCCCCTATGCATTAGACACCTAAACTACGTCGTTTAACCCTGAAGCTATGATGTTTTAGTCATTTTTAGCCTAGTTACTTAATCAGACTTTACACTAAACCACTCATTCACCAAAATTTAGAAATCTTAAAGCAAAAAGGGATAGAAGAGTCGACCAACCCCCTTAAGAACAAGCAGAAGGTTTCTTCAGTTTCAGCCTTGAAGTCGAAAGATTTCTCCATGAACTTTGTTACCAGGTATTTGGGATTTTACTAAAGGGTTCCTTTCACCCATTAGGTGCCTAGAATTCACTTAGATTCTTGATTCCCTTCTTATTGCTTGGACCTAGGATTTCTAGAACTTCAGAAAGTTGTGTTGATTTAGCTGCTATAGTGTTCTTAATCATATTATCATTTATTCGTAACAATTTTCCGTATATTCTTTCATGAACCTCAGAACACTAGTTGTGTAGTTCTTTTAGTTCATGAATTACACTAGCTAGGACAGATAAACAGACATACATGCCTCAGTTTTCAACTGTTTCATTATCAGTATTTAATGTTGCATTTTCAGTTAGCATGTCAGAATATTGAGATATCCAGTATATTTCAGTTATGTTGTATTGTACTCATTTCCAGTTGGGAGCAGGCTTAATACCGAGTTGGACTAGGGTCAGTCACCCTCATAGTCCCAGAACTACATGCCCCCGTAGGTTTGTAAGCCCTCTCTGTGGGATTTAGATTTTAGTGATCACACCAATCATGCCTATATACCCTGGCAAGGTATAGTGGGTCCTCTCGATGGGAAGTATACATCAGACTCCATGTTTAGCTCACATGGTTTTATGTCTGGTATTAGTAGCTCCCATAATCAGATTCTAATGCATTGACCAGGCTACCAGTTACATTTTAGTATTTAGTTTCAGTATGTTATATATTTGGTCATTCCATTTAATTTAGTTCATTTTCAGTATATATCAGTATTTACATTCAATTCATATTATATCATTGCCTATTATGCTTTGTTCAATTATATGTTTGTTCAACTTTATCCTATTTTGCATGCTCAGTACCTTTCGATTACTAACTCATACTCTGCGCTACTAATGTGCCACAAAATCTTGGCACATTTGATGCTTGAAAACTAAGGATTAATACTATAATCGAATGTATTTATATGGATATGATGTGTTTGGTAGTGTTTGTACAGGTAAAACATGTGGACGTAAAACAAGAAAGAAAAGAAGAAAATTTAGAGTGAAAGAGAATTTAACCAAGTGAAGATCACGGACGACCAGACGTGCCATGAAGATCATGACTGATCAAGATAAATCTCGTGAATTAGAACGAGTGAGAAGGAATGGAAGAATTACATTTTGGTGGACCCAAGTAAAGACCACGGACGACCTCACGGGCCGTAGTCCTCACTACGGTCTATGGCGGTGATCGTGAAGTAGATCCAGTGAATAGGCGTCAAAAAGCTATAAGTTGATAGTACCCAAGTGAAAACCACGGGCACCCCGATGGGTCATGCTCTTCGCAACGAGTCGTGATGAAGGCCGCAAAGAATTCCAGTGAACAGGATTTGAAGACTCATATTTTATTTAGGCCAAGTACAAACCACGACAGGCTTCACGGACCGTGAAGCCCTTGACAGTCCGTCATATTGCCCATGAAGCTGCAAGACATTTGAGTCCTACTTCGAGTAGGACTCATTTTATACATTCTATTTGAATTAATTAGGTCATTTTTTGTTTTTATCTCATCATATCTTGAATGAGCGACTAAGTTTGAAATATTTTTAGCTTTGGTTTGGAACGATTAACATTGAATCGAGTTTCTAAGTTGGATTTTTGGTTTTGAATTATAAAGTGCTTATCGATTTTGCATACTTTCGTAAGTACTTTCTCATCATTTGTCCATTAAATATTTATGTGTGTTTACTTGAAATTATGAGTGGCTAAACAGCACAACTGGGATTGTGGGATCTATGACGGAAATCTAAGTGTGAATTCGTAAAATGAGTAGAAGGCGACTTCAATTTGCAAAGATAATTCAGTTTTCGTTATAGATGTATTATAAAGAGTGCACACATTAGAGTTAGCCTGCAACTATCAATTGTTTGAGAGAAAAGTGATAGTTAGGAAAAAATTGAGTTAATCTAATGAAATTTAGTCAAAGTTCTAGAGAATAGAGAAGAAAACTTTAACACCTCTATAAGCGAGAGTACAACTTGTTAACACTATAGGACCGAGAGGACTTAGGTAAAATTTATCCAATTAGACTGAGAAGTGTTAGATATATCTGAATCGCCTGTACTTTGCAGAGATGAATTGCCTGAAACTCATCTACGGAAAGACACTAGATGTAATGTTATGGGGAACACAGTCCTGGTTTCATTCATTTATAAATACACCTTTAAAATCAATACTCTGCCAATTTTTAATCCGGATCTTGTTTAACAATCGTGGTTACTAAAACTTTACAACTAAACCCATTTTACATGCCGTAATTGTTTTCTCTAGGAAATAATAACAACATGTTGGTAAACTTGACAGTGAAATCATTTATGTAAAGACATTCTCTGTGGGATCGACCTCAACTCACGTTGAGTTCTATAAATTGACTTGGACCGTTTATACTTCTTAATTGAAGTGTAAGTTTAGATGTATCAAATTTTACCACCGTTGTCAGGGAATTTCAATTCAAAAGTGTTTTACTAGCATTTATTTGAATTGTAGTTATATTTCCTAATTTTATGTCTTGTTCTTTGTCTGTGTCTTTTATATGTGAGTTCAACAGTGTATGCCAAAAACCAGAAGTAAGAGAGCTCCATTGATTCCTTACAACCCAAAACATCAGAAAACTATCTGTAAGATGGTGAATGCACAGGAACTTGAGGCACAAAGGCAAAGATTGGGACTAAAAGCTGAAACTGCTTCAAGGGTTGTTCAACAGAATGCTCTGAACAACCCGCCTTGGGTGGTGAATGAAAATCTAGGAGTGGAAGAAATAGCTCCTCCCCACTGCCAACCACTAGCTCCAAGGGGTTAAGCACAACACCCAGCTAACATAATGTTCGAAGAGGATGACTTGGATTTGGACTGAGATGGAGCAATAGTATTACTTGTACTACCTACAGGTGTAAAATTTACTATCACTAGCACAATGATTCAATTTCTCAACTTGAAAGGTATTTTCAGAGGTGTAGCTGGTGATAACGCAAATCAAAATCTAATGAACTTCATGGCAATATTCAAATCACAGGAAATTCCTGGGGTTAGTCAGACAGCTATGAGGTTGAGGTTATTTACATTTTCTCTCACTAGGGAGGCAACCAATTGGCTCAATGACATGTTAGATAATTCAATTACGACCTGAAATGCCCTAAAGAAGACTTTCCGGGAATGATTCTATCCTGAATCGAAAGAGTTGCAGATGAAAGATTAAATAAGCGCGCACTAGCAACTACCAGGGTAGGCAATGCATGATACTTGGTGGAGATTCAGCCAAAAGATAAAAAAGTGCCCAAACCATGGTCTCACAAAGAGACATTTGAAATAGGCCTTTTATAGATTGCTTAATTATGTTACTAAGCCTATTGTAAATGAAGTTAGTGGTGGATCATTCATGAGGATTCATTTTGTTGAAATCATGCAGCTAATGGAAGAAGTAGCCAAGAACAATAGAGTATGGCATACCAGGGAAGCTAAAGTGGAAGATCTGGGAGCCACTTTTAGGCTATCAGCCAAACAAAGGAGGAGAGAAGAAGAAAGGGATCAACATATGGCTCACATGCAAACCCATATGGATCTAATCACGAAGCATATCATGGAAGGTTCTGAGAAGGTGAATGATGTGGTAACCCCAAACAGGTATGAAGATCAAGCCATCGATCTAGATGAGGAAGCCAAATACATGGGCAACCAAGGATGTTTTTGGAATTATAACTCGGGGAACAAAGGATATAATACTGGAAATGCAGGTCAGAACTATTCTAGAGAAGGGCATTATGATAGGCCAACTGATAGAGAACAGGGAACTGGCAGAACAAAGATGGTTACAGGAATGATCACAATGGTGTGTATGTCCCCCCAGGTAATAGAGATCATGCAAGTGGTAGTTCCAGCGGGTCCAAACTAGAAGATATGTTGGCTAAGGTGCTGCAAAAGGTTGAGTACACTGATGCAGGGGGTGAAGGAGATGAAAGGTGATTTCTCCAGTATAAGTCAACTAGTAGACTCTCACACCACCTCAATCAAACAAATAGAGCAGTAGTTGGGGAAACTTTCAGCATCACTGAATCAAGGGAAGAATGGGTCACTACCAAGTAATACTATTCAAAATCCCAAGAAGGACGGGCATTGCATGGTTATTGCCACCAGAAGTGGTAAGATTCTCAATGAACCAATTTCTGTAGTTACTGAGCATGAACAGGGCTTAGAGAAAACATAAAGAGAAGAGGTTGAATCTAGATAGGTAGATGACATGGAAGAGGCTCAACCAAGGGAAAAATCAGCAGGATCAAAGGAAAAAAGGGTTGAGGTAACTACAACTTTATAGAAGAAACGAAGACCATCTCTCCCGTTCCCTGAGAGGCTTAAAAAGAAAGCTGAAGATGGGAAATTCGCTAAGCTCATAACCATGTTGAGACAACTATCAGTGAACATCTCATTGGTTGAAGATATGGAGCAGATGCCAGGATATGCGAAGTTCATGAAGGACTTGTTCATGAAGAACAGAGCTGTAAGTATTGATTTATATGATAATATTCATCACTGTAGTGCTATGGCCAGAAGATCCCTAGTGCAGAAAAAGGAAAATGCAGGTGCAATCAATATACCATGCACCATCAGATCATTTGAGTTTGCCAAGGCCCTTTGTGACTTAGGGTTCAGTATAAATCTGATGCCACTGGCCATTTACAAATAATTGGGCTTACGAGTTCCAAAACCCACAGTGATAAGGTTGATGATGGCAGATAGAGCATTGAAGCGACCTGTGGTACTCCTATGTGACGTGCTCATAAAGTTGAACAACTTCATTTTTTCGGCTGACTTCGTGATTCTGGATTGCGAAGTAGACTTTGAGGTTCCCATAATCTTGGGAAGGCCATTTCTGGCCACAGGATGAGCTTTGGCTGATGTTGAGTGTGGACAAACTTAAATTCAGACTAAATAATGAGGAGGTAAAATTTAAAATTGCAAGTCTATGAATCAACCTCAAGACATGAGTGTGGTGTTTGCAAATAGAGGTCTTTGATGAAAGAGAGTAGGGAGTTGCAATTGAGGAAAGTCTTGTTGTCGAAACATTAGCAGTCGTGATTATAAACTTTGAAGTAGACTACCGACATGACTATGTGGAGACGGTGAATGCCGTACAGGGCATGGGAGCACAGTCTTATGCTCCAGAGAAATTAGACTTGGATTTGAAAAATTGGCCAGCTAAACCACCCTTTGAGGAGCCACCTGTGCTAGAACTGAAACAATTACCCACTCACCTGAGGTATGTATTTTCGGGTACTAACAATACTTTGCCTATGATCTTGGTTACAGATTTGAATAATGAAAAAGTGCTAACTGTGGTTAAAGTGTTGATAAAATACAAAAGGGCAAATGGGTGGATCATTGCTGACATCATTGGGATACCTCCAGGTATCTGCACTCACAAGATCCATCTTAAGGAGGACTGCAACACAAGAGTAGAGCACCAGAGGAGGTGAAATCCACCAATGAAAGAGATGGTTAAAAAGGAGATCATCAAGTGGTTGTATGATAGGGTTGTGTCTGACAGTCATTGGGTCAACCCAGTGCAATGTGTGCCCAAAAAAAGTGGTATGACAGTGGTGACAAATGCAAAGAACAAGTTGATCCCGCAGAGACTAGTCACTGGATGGCGAGTGTGCATGGATTACAGAAAGATGAAAAAGTGGACCTTGAAGGACCATTTCCCAATTCCATTCATGGACCAGATGCTTGATATATCGGCTGGAAAAGGGTGGTATTGTTTCTTAGATAGATACTCTGGGTACAACCAGATATCAATTGCTCCTGAAGATCAGGAAAGACTACTTTTGCATGTCCTTAGGGCACATTTGCATTCAAACGCATTCCATTCGAACTATGTAATGCACCATCAACATTCCAGAGGTGTATGATGTCCGTTTTCTCGGATATGGTAGGGACACTTTAGAGGTATTCATGGACAAATTTTCTGTGGTAGGTGAGGTGACACTTTTGATGACTATTTTTTCAATCTTAGCAGGCCTTTATAGAGATGTGAGGAGGCCAATCTAGTGCTGAATAGGGAGAAATGTCATTTCATGGTCAAGGAAGGTATAGTCCTCAGTCACAAGGTGTCGCAAAAGGGATTAGAGGTAGACAAAGCAAAGAGAGAGGTGATTGAAAACTTTTCTCCACCTATCTAGGAGAAAGGTATTTGAAGATT
Source organism: Solanum tacnaense (assembly GCA_029582525.1). NCBI lineage: Eukaryota > Viridiplantae > Streptophyta > Magnoliopsida > Solanales > Solanaceae > Solanum > Solanum tacnaense. The sequence goes on from JAJOOD010000487.1 coordinate 71,537, forward strand.
TTTAGGATATGCAGGATTTTATAGGCGATTCAATAAGGACTTCTCAAAAATTGCACATCCTTTGCGCAAGCTTTTGGAGAAAGAGGTGAAATTTGCCTTTGATAAGGCATGCCTAAAAGCTTTTGAATGCCTGAAGGAGAAGCTGATTTCTGCCCTAATGATCATTGGCCCAGATTGGGCTGAACCATTTGAGGTAAAGTGCGGTGATAGTGGTACTGCTTTAGAAGTTGTGTTGGGGAAGAAGTGCAACAAGATGTTCCACCCGATTTACTATGCTAGCTAGTCACTAAATGGAGCACATCGCAACTACACAGTCACTGAACATGAACTACTCGTTGTGGTATATGCCTTTGAGAAATTTAGAGCATACTTGCTAGGTACTAGGGTAATAGTCCACACAGATCATGAAGCTATGAAATATATCATGGCAAAGAAAGATGCAACGCCAAGGTTAATTAGATGGGTGCTACTTCTTCAGGAATTTGACTTTGAGGTCAAGGATAGGAAAGGTTGTGAAAACCAGGTGGCTGATCACTTGTCTAGGTTGAATGCTAAAAAGAAAGAGGAACTTTAGTTAGATATCAACGAATCATTCCCAGATGAGCGAGTATTAGTTGAAACTCTTGATCTTATTCCTTGGTTTGCTGACTTTTCTAACTTCTTTGTCAGTGATTTGATGCCTGAAGGGCTAACATTTCAGCAGAGAAAGAGGTTCCTATGGGCAAAACTACATACTTGTAGCAATGGACTATATGTCCAAATGGGTGGAGGAAGTTGCTCTTCCTGAAATGATAGTAAAAGCATCGCTAAATTCCTGAAGAAGAACATTTTCTCACATTTTGGTACACCCTGAGCTATTATCAGTGATGGAGTGTCCCATTTCTGCAACAATGTATTTAGTGAACTTCTGGCTAAATATGGAGTTAAGTAGCACAAAGTGGCAACATCTTATCACCCTAAGACAAGTGGCCAAGTGGAAGTGTCAAATAGGAAATCAAGGCTATTTTGGCCAAGACACTAAATGCCAATAGGACAGACTAGGCAAGAAAGTTAGATGACGCTCTATGGGAATATCAGACAGCTTTCAAGACACCTTTAGGTATCTCTCCATATCAGTTGGTGTTTGGAAAGGCATACCATTTGCCAGTTGAGCTTGAGCATAAGGCACTTTGGGTTTTAAGGAAGTTGAACCTTAGTTGGAGTGAAACTGTGAACTTGAGACTGGTCCAGATCAATGAGATGGATGAGTTTCGGTTGAGAGAATATGAGATGTCTGCACTGTACAGGGTGAGGATGAAGTTGTATCATTATAAAGCATATTGAGAAAAAAATCTTCACTCATGGTGACTTGGTGCTGCTTTTCAACTCCAGACTTCATTTGTTTCTTGGGAAATTGAGATCCAAATGGTCTGGGTCGTTTAAGGTAACTCAGGTATTTCAGTCCGATGCTATTGAGCTTGAGAATGACAAAGGTGAGAGGTTCAAGGCTAATGGTCAGCGAATCAAGGCATACTTGGGTGTTCCAGAAGAAGTGGAAACACTGGAGGAATGTAAGCTTGATGACGTCTAAGTAATCAAGTCACCTGCATCGCGCCGCGATGTTAAATTGTGCGCTGCTTGGGAGGCAATCCAAAATTGTAATTGTAATAGGTAGTTTACATTTTATCATATTTCTTTGTTTTTATAGAATCATTGGGTGTTGATGTGTGCAGGAAGGACTTGAACAAAGAAATGCAGAATTGGGTATGGGAAGCCCTTCACCGGCAGTCCCACGGGCCGTGGTTCCATTCATGGGCAACTTTACGGCCCGTTACAAGCACCAACATTTTATGAGAGCTACTGGAAATTGCAAGAAAATGATTCACGGAAGGGTTCACGGTCTGTCAGATGTTATACGAACAGTCTAGCCTCTCGTTAACCTCAGGTAAGTTTTTCCTATTCAAGTCATGTTCACAGACGCCTCTACGGACCGTGGTTCTATTCTTGGGCAACTTCACAGTCTGTCGTCCGTAACCCAGCAGTACTAGTAACCCGGCCTAACCCTCGCATGGATAGAAATTGAATTTAAAAGTTTATAAGCCTTCTAAAGCACCAAGAGTCAGTTTTCTTCTTTTTCCCACTCATCCATAACGGTTCTAAACACTATTAAGGGTTTTTCATCATCCATAAGTTCTAAATTAAACAAAGAATCGAAACCCTAGTTCTATTTTGTCAAGAAATTGAAGTCAAGTTCATCTTCTCTCTTTTGGGTGGAAATTTTACTATAATTCAAAGTAAGTTGTTCTAAAAACACTTGTTATAATTTTGATATTATCTAAAAACAAGTTAGATTTACTTTTATTTAGTCGAATTAGAGCATTATATTGATGAATGATCATTGGTGATACCAAATTGTTGTGGGTTTGTTTAAATTGGTAGTTTTCATATATGGGTTTGTTGAAATTGTGTGGAACTAGTTGTTGATGTTATGGGTATGATAAATTTGTGAATAATTAGTGTTGAAGGAATGCATTAGTGTGAAGTTGAGTCCAAAGTGGGTGGCAACATGTATGCCCTTGTGAATTTTGCTGATAAAATTGTTGAAATTGAGGGGTTATAATCGTTTGCATGTGAGTATGTTCGTATTAGGGATTTAGAGCTATTTTCTGTAGTGGTTGGTAAAGTGTTCGTATATTAGGGTGTACATGTGATAAGTTGTCTCTTAATGAGGTGATTGTGTGATGAAAATGCTTGAAATTTGGAATATGTTGATTTTGGGAGAAAAAGATCACTAGAAAATGGCTAAGTGTAAGTCCACGATGGGCTTCACGGACCATGAGGCCAACCATGGGTCGTGATACCCCTCGTGGAACACACTCAGAAAAGACATGTTACATTGGGTAGGATCACGATGGTCATCACGGACCGTGAAGCCATCCGTGATCCATTCCAGTACATTGTCCCACTTATTCAAAACACTCACTTGTGTTCACGAGGGTCTTCATGGAACGTGGTACCCACCACAGCCCGTCATGGCTCCCGTATAAAAAAATATTATTATTTTACTTTTATTTCTGTTTTTCATTTTAATTTCTTGGCCCTTCCAAATGATAGATTTGGTGACGACATTCTTAAGGCAAGGTGTCACGTTCTAAATACACAGGGAAAGTCTGAGTATTCGTTAGTGTGTCACTTTACTTGTTCGATTATTAATCCATTTTTGGTTTTTCAGGTACTATGGCTCCTCTAAGAAAGACCGTAGTTCCACATTCCTCGCCAACTTCTTCTCAATCGCAAAGTGATAATGCTGCGGAGTCTAGTAGTTATGAGGTTCAGGCAAATACTACCATTGAAGAACACTCACCTCGAACTACTAGATCTCATATAGCGAGAGCCATTCTCCAGAACACTCCTTCCCAGTCAAAAGAGGAAGGTAGTAGTTCCGGAAGCGGTGAGGAATCGGGTAGCTAGTCTGATAGTGGTTCTGCAGGGAGTGCAGAGTCTGCTAGCGGCTCTCGGGAAAATGCAACTACACCTCCACCTGCAGTAGGATCCGAAGCTGCAAATGGAGCACACGAAGAGGCGGGTGATGAAGAAGAGGATGATGATGTTACCACCGATGATACCATGGTCCAATATGTTCACCTCCATGATTTTTATCCAGCGGCGAGACATCAATTGTTAGACTATTTCCGCTCTATGTGGACAGTACAGGTCCGAAGATCTCTTCAAGAATGGTATGGTGAACAAATCAGGCGGCTTTAAGAATAGACCAATCATGCCAGAAACTAGAGAGGTGGTGGCGGATCCAAGCATTCCCAGATATCTACAGGATATTTCAGCTGCATTAGTTTGACTAAATGAACAACTCACCTGGGGAATTTTCCAACCACCTGAATAGAGAATTTTATGCTTCATATGCAGCCACATTGATGAACTTTACTGCAGAGACTAAGACTACTAAATGGGGGCAGAAGGACATTGATAGTACCTGGGACCACTTAACTCAATTATGGTGCACATCTATGGGTATCTCCGAGTCCACTACCAATAGAATGATACATGGTCCAGAATACACATCACCATCTTTAGTTGGCCTTTATGAGTGAAAACATCATGCTATGACCAGTCAAACAGAGATGGAGGTTCAGAGTCCTCCAAAGCAAGCCATGCACTGGATTGCAAGGCAAATTACTTCAGAGGGAGAGAATGCAGCTTGGGTTACAGGATCGCAGGTACACATTACCAAAACTTTAATGTCGTTTCTAGCCAAAGTCTGGTGGGATGTTGTCCGTGCAGCCTACAGGTAATGATAACACCCTCTCTCCATCACCAGCATCTTTGGTAGCTTGCCTCATTGCTGGTTTCCCAATAAATGTGTGTCGGATTATATCTACAGAAATGAGGGACAAGGTACTAAATAAGAGAGTCGGACTTCTATTTCCCTATCTTATAGGGAAATTGTGTCGACAAGCAAACACCTCTCCAAATAAGCTAGTGGACAAATGAACTGAGGAATTCAGGCTCACCCAGGCATCCAAAATCAAAGATGTCGCTAACCATCTCGTTAATGCAAAAGCCGAAGTTGTGGGTTAATTAGCAATGGTTCCTCATGTACCAATAGACATTCCATATGCGGATAGAGGGCCAGAGAAGGGAGTATCATCACAGCCATCTCCAGGGGAACCACCGCCACCAGCTTTAGCCTCACAGTCTCTAGGTACTTTTACCACCATTCCAACTGTAATCCTTGAGAGGTTGGTTGAAGATCAGCGACAAACCAAGACCTTATTATACCAAATTGTACGTCGGATGCCCAAGCTCATAGAGCGTGATGTGTTAGCTGCGGAGAAGAGAGTAAAAGATCAGATGCTGAAGGAGTTGGCTGTCTTAAAAAATAGGATGGATGACTTGGAGGTCCATGGCCAAGATCAATTGCAGGATGCAAGTTCAGTAGATAGTGACAAGTTCAAGATACAGTTGGCCGAGATGCAAGCTGAAATTGCTAAACTAGTTGAGAAGCCGGTACATGTACCCACTCCGGTTGTGCCAGAGTCCTTGATGAACTTTTTTAGTGAGCCGCCTAGCACCCAATTCCTTGACGACTTCTGGGGAACTCCCTAAAAGTAAATTTAGCAAGAGGAAACACAAAGTTGATAAGTCTGATGAGGAGCGGCCAACAAAACTGCCAAAGGAGGAACAGAAACAACACAAGAATGTACGCAAGGAGTCGAGTAAGAAGGCTAGAGAAGAAGCATTACTTGAGCAACAGAGAAGAGATGCATTGTTGGCAGTGCCATACCACCTCCCAGTGCTACCGATCCAGCTGACCTAGTGTAGGTTTCTGACAGCGCACCTGTTGATAAAGGTGTTGGCATTGCTACGACTATCGGTGCCTAGTGCACCGTAGTAATGACCCTTCCTCACAGCCCTGTATTGTTTTGCTTTATTAAATTTTAGGGCAAACTCCTTTTGTTTGGGGAGGGGGTGGTGCGCAACCTGTCATTTGAGCTATTAGAATGAATGGAGGTTGACGCTATGCTGTGTCTAATAAGCTCTAATTGGTGTTTTTTGGGTTTTGATGAAAGTGTAAAGTTTTCGTATGTTGAGTTGTGTAACAACTAGTTTTGTTTGAAATGAAGGCCTTAATGTGAAATTTGATTGTTAGGCTCTTTAGATGACATCTTAGATACTTATGAGTTGATCCTTTCTAGTCTGAAGAATAAATTGGTGAACTATGAAACTTGAAAATGTAGTCATGTATCATGTGTGTGTGAGTTTTACTTGAAGTCTAACGCGAGGAGAAGAAACAAAAACTTGCTCGAGTAGTCTTGCTAAAATATGAGAATAACTGGATAAGAAAGGCTCAGTAGGCCATTTATGCTAACCCATTAAAAGCAAAAAATAAAACAACCAAATAACAAGAATACCACTTGAACCCGATTTGAGCCTGATAACTAATTTTGGTCTTACCCACTTGATATCATATCCTTGGGTCTCCGAAGATACGATGCCACAACTCAGGACAAAAGCCTAAGTTGAGGGTGATTACAACCCAAGTAGAAAGGAAAATTGAAAAACAAGGTTCACTCAATTATCTTGAAAGAACAAAATGTGCAATAAAAAAAAGAAATAAAAATGGTGTGGCTGCTAGGATGTACTGAATTTAAAAAGGATGGAATCGCTCAGAAAGAGTTGTGTGCGAACGAAACTTTGGAGAACCAAGGTACTAGTCATTCACAAACCCAAAAATTGATTCCCCAGCATGAGCCTATGTTACAAGCTGATAAAGTCGTACAGTGATCCTATTCCGGTTGTTTGAAAGATAGCGTAGAAAGCAAGGGCAAGCCTATGGTCTTTAGTTGTTAGTGTTAGAAGTTCTTTGAGAGTGTGAGCGTAAAGTCCCAATTATCATGAGTGAGGGACATCTTTGGTGTGAGGACACAGTGATTGCATTTGATAGTTATGAGATGTCATATATTGATAGTACACAAGCATAAACATGGTCGACTGTGAGTAATGAGATGTCATATATTGATTCTTGCATGTGAGATTGATGGTTTTGGATACAAATTGTGGTTGATATGGGTGCTGCATAGTTTCAAAAAGGTTTTGCATGTTTGAATGCTAAATTTATTGTTTTTCTCATCACTTGAGGACAAGTAATGGTTCTAAGTTGAGGGTGTTGATGTGCCATGAAATCTTGGCACATATAATGCTTTAAAACTAAAGATTATTACTAGAATCGAGTGTATTTATGTGGATATGATGTGTTTGGTAGAATTTGTATAGGTAAAACATGTGGACGTGAAAGAAGAAAGAAAAGAAGAAAATGTTGAGTGAAAGATAATTGAACCAAGTGAAGATCACGGAAGCCCAGACGGGCCGTGAAGATCATGATTGGTCATGATATGGCTCATGAATTAGAACCAGTGAGAAGGCATGGAAGAATTACATTTTGGTGGACCAAAGTAAAGACCACAGATGACCTCACGAGCCGTGGTCGTCACAACGGTCCGTGACGGTGATTGTGAAGTGGATCCAATGAATAGCCGTCAAAAAGCTATGAGTTGATTGTACCCAAGTAAAGACTACGGGAACCCAAACGGGTCATGGTCTTCACAACGAGTCATGATGAAGGCCGTGAAGAGATCCAGTGAACAAGCTTTGAATACTCACATTTTATTTGGGCTAAGTACAGACCACGGTAGGCTTCACGGACCGTGAAGCCCTTGACGGTCCGTCATGTTGCCCGTGAAGCTGCCCGACATTTGAGTCCTACTTTGAGTAGGACTCATTTTAGATATTCTATTTGAATTTATTAGGTCATATTTTTGTTTTTATCTCGTCATATCTTGAACGAGCGACTAAGTTTGAAATATTCTTAGTTTTGATTTTGAATGATGAACATTGAATTGAGTTTCTAAGTTGGATTTTTGGTTTTGAATTATCTAGTGCTTATCGATTTTGCATACTTTTGTAAGTACTTTCTCATCATGTTTTCATTACATATTTCTGTGTGTCTACTTGAAATCATGAGTGGCTAAACACCACAACTGGGATTGTAGGATCTATGACGGAAATCTAAGTGTGAATTTGTAAGATGAGTAGAAGGCGATTTACATTTTCAAAGCATAATTCAGTTTTTGTTATAGAGAAAAGGGCCAAAATAGTCCCTCATATTTGGGTTAAGACTCAAAGTCTTCCTTGAGTTTTCACATGGAGCACTAATGGTCCCACATGTTTGCAATAAGCTTAAATTCATAAAATGGGAAAGAAATATAGGCTTCCATTGATGACCACACAAACTGCCCTATCAAATCTAAACTCTTGTAGACCAAGTCAAAGGTGGAAAACAAAAGGTGTTCATTATCAAGGTATAAAAACAAGTATATATATATGTATGTATATATTACCTTAAAATCATGAACTCATAACTTGAATGTTAATATACTTTACCATAAAAGTATGAACTCATAACTTGAATGTTAAATTACTATAATATCCCTAACTTAGGTTGTGACTTTTTCGATGAGTTGTTACTTTTTTGATAAGTTGTGACTTTTATTGATGGGTTGTTATGTTTAAATTAGTTGTGACTTTTCCAAAGAGTTGTGACTTTTTGAAAGAGTTCTGAATTTTTCTATAAGTTGTGACTTTTCTAAAGGGTTGTGACTTCTCGAAAAGGTCATGACTTTTCAGATAAGACACAAAAAACATTTGTTCATACTACCCTTTGCTGACGATAAATAGAGGGTCTTCATTTCATTTTTCAACCACAATTTTTTTTATCTTCTACTCTTCTTCTTGCATTTTAAAAGTTTGTGTGTCGTTTATTGTCATTGAGTGAGTTCGAAGTTTAGCGGAATAAGAGGTACCACTATTCTGAGAAGTAAGTCGTTCTATCCTAAGAGGGTATATTCCATAACCTCGAGTACTTGAGGAAAATAATCTTGATGATACAATAATTGTTTTTTTGCTTAATATATACATTGGTATGTAATGTTCCAATATATGAAGTTAACATGATGTAGTCTAAATTCATTTATTTTTGTCAACAATTTTTCTTGAGATGTAGATATATGCTTCTGAATATCTTTTCCAAAATATAGGGAATTGTCACGATTTGTTTTTGATGCTCAAGACAAAAGAATGACTTTATTCATCAATGTTACTTATGTGATTTAAACTCTCATTAAGTTTGCTTCAAAATAGTTATTACAATGTAAACATAGCCCTTTTGTTTTACTTATTTACTATTTCTTGATATTTCAGTATTACAGACGAAGAAAAGTTTATATGACTTGTAATAACGCTGGTTGAAGTTTGTATTCGTTTAATTTTTATTATTTATTTAATAGTTAATTTTATGAGATAAATATTTTCATTAATGCAAATATATATTTATATTTTGGTATGTGTTTGTATTTAAATTAAAGTATTATATATGTCACAAATGTATTATCAAGTTAACAAGATCTTATAACTTCAAAATATATTATTTTAAAATGTTTCGAGTTTTTTTTTAAAGAAAAAAACCAAAAACTCACAACAAATGTGAAAATATGTGAATATATAAAATGTAGTTGTTCTCTTCACATGTTCATATGACATCAAAACACTTTAATGTGTAATACACATGTAAAGCAAATCTAGTTAGATGAAAAGAAAAATACAAAGTGAATATTGTCTATAGGGTAATCTTAGCGAGATAAGACTAATTACATAATTGAACCTCATCAAATTGAAATAAATACATACATTATTGCATTTAACTAATAAACTTTCATTGACCATCTTCATAGGTTTGCATGAATAAGAGATATATATATGACGATCCACGTTGAACATTCACAAAAGAATCTGCAATATTATATTTTGCTAAGCTTATTATTCAAATATTCACTTAAATAAGCAATACTATTTACTATAACATATATTTTTGGAATTGGTAATCACGTGCAACACACGTTTCAAAAAACTAGAATATATATATATATATATACACACACATAGAGAAATTATATACATTAATTGAGAAAGAAATATAGGCTTCCATTGACGACCAAATGAAGCTCCCAGCCCTAGGGTGAATGATCTATTTACACAAATTCTTGAGAAAGTTGAAGGTTCTGATGATTTGCTAAATGAAATGCGAGATGATTTTTCTTCACTAAATAGCAAGGTGAACTCTCATGCTAAAGCCATCAAGATACTGGAAGGTCAATTGAATCTCCTATCGGGTCAACTAATAACGAAGATGCCAAAGGAAAATGAGGAAGAAGAGTTGGCTGTAATTACCCATAGCGGGAAGGTAGCGATAGGTAATGAAGGAGAAGAACGTGAGGGAAATCAGGGTGAGGAAGAAGCAGAAATTACCGATCATGAAAACATCGGCAATTAAGCACAGGAAGAAATGAATCAACACTATGAGACTCCAAAAATAATACAACCCTTAACCAAAATACCTCCACCTTTTCACCAGCGTTTGAAAAAGAAGAATGAAGATGAGAGGTTTAAAAAATTCTTGTCTTTGTTCAAGAAGTTGTCCATCAACCTTCCTTTGGTGGAAGCATTGTTGGAGATGTCAGGGTATGCTATATTCATGAAAGAGTTAGTCCCCAATAAAAGGATCTTGGATTATGAAACGATTAAAGTGCCTCATAGTTGCAGTGCGATCATGACAAAGGAGTTCATCACTAAAAGATAAGACCCTAGTGCTTTCACCATCCCGTGTACTATTGGAATGCTCCAATTTGCCAAGGCTTTATGTGACCTAGGAGCAAGCATCATCCTGATGCCATACGTCATATACAAGTAACTTGGATTGGGAGAACCAAAGGCAACTACCATGAGACTTCTCATGGCAGATCGATCAATCAAGCATCTTGTTGGGATCCTCTACGATATCTTGGTCAAAGTGGATCGGTTTATATTTCCAGCTGGCTTTGTGATTTTAGACTGTGACATTAATGTTGAGGTCCCCATTATTTTGGGAAGGTTATTCTTAGCAACCGGCAGAGCATTAGTGGATGTTGAAAGCAGCAAGTTAAAATTTTGTGTGAATAACGATGAGGTAACTTTCAACATCTGCAAATCCATGAAGCAACCAAGTGATATCCATGTAGTGTCTACTAAAGATGTTATAGATGAGGCAGTGGCAAGTGTGAGCCATCTGCTGCGCAAAAATGAACCTCTTGAGTCAATACTTGCAAATCATGGCGATTCGGAAATTCAGGAATATGATGAAATGATCGCAGCCCTAACAGGGTTAGGAGCATATGCACGAAATCCAATTAAGTTGGACATCGACTTAAAAAATAGATGCAGCCCACCTGCAAAGCCATCAATTGAAGAGCCGCCAACTGTAGAACTGAAAGTACTCCCATCCCATCTCAAGTATGTTTTCTTGGGAACTAACAACACTCTAACAGTGATTATTGCAACAAATCTGAGTGAAAGGCAGGTAAAAGTGCTTGTTGAAGTACTGCAAAAGCACATAAAAGCGATCAAATGGACCATAGGTGATATTGTGGGAATCCCGCCCGGTATCTTCACCCATAAGATTCGGCTGGACAGTGAATGCAAACCCAGTGTGGAGCATCAGCGAAGGTTGAACCCCCTGATGCAAGATGTATTAAAAAAGGAGATCATTAAGTGGCCTGATGCAGGAGTAATCTATCCAATTTCAGACAACAAATGGGTCAGCCCAGTGCAATGCGTACCAAAAAAGGGTGGCATAACAGTGGTCCCAAATGATAAAGGAGAGCTCATGCCGACTAGACTTGTAACAGGATGGAGGGTGTGCATGGGTTATCGAAACCTAAATTCATGGACTAAAAAAGACCATTTTCTAATGCCCTTCATGGACCAGATGCTTGACAGGTTATCAGAGAGAGAGTGGTATTGTTTTTTGGATGGATACTCTGGATACAACCAGATATCTATTGCACCAGAAAATCAAGAGAAAACCACTTTCACATGTCCTTATGGGACCTTTGCATTCAAAAGGATGCCATTCAGACTTTGTAATGCACCGGCAACTTTCCAACGATGCATGTTATCCATCTTTGCGGATATGACTGAGGACTCTCTGGAAGTCTTCATGCATGATTTTCTCAGTCGTGGGGGACACATTTGAAGAATGCTTGACACATTTAGAGCGAGTGCTCCAAAGGTGTGTGGAAACTAATCTAGTCCTAAATTGGGAGAAATGCCATTCCATGGTGAAAAAAGGCATTGTTCTTGGGCATAAAGTGTCGCAACAAGGGCTGGAAGTTGACAAAGCAAAAATTGAGGTTATCGAGAAACTACCACCGCCATTCTCAGTAAAGGGGATTCGCAGTTTCTTGGGCCATGCAGGGTTCTACTAGAGATTCATTAAGGATTTCTCAAATATTGCACAACCATTGTGCAAACTCTTAGAGAAGGAAGTGAAATTCTACTTTGATGACTCTTGTATGGAAACATTTAAATATTTGAAGGAGAAATTGATATCCGCACCAATTATCATCAGCTCCAATTGGTAAGAACCATTCGAAGTGATATGTGATGCGAGTGGGATGGCATTAGGTGTAGTATTGGGTCAAAATCTTACAAAACTATTTCACCCAATCTATTACGCAAGCATGAGTCTAAATAGTGCCGAGTGAATTGACACAGTAACTAAACAAGAGTTGCTAGCAGTGATCTATGCTTTCGAAAAGTTTCGGGCATACTTTCTAGGCACTAAAGTAGTTGTTCATACAGACCATGCAGCACTCCGATACCTCATGGAAAAAAGGATGCGAAGCCAAGACTGATAAGATGGGTGCTACTCTTGCAAGAATTCAATTTTGAGATGAAAGATCGAAAAGGTTGCGAGAATCAATTTGTAGATCACCTATCACGGTTAAAGAATAAAGTAGGTACTCAGCAGGAAAAAGAGATAATGACTCATTCCCAGACGAGTGGATATTCACACTGTCACTCACACACGTGCCATGGTATACTGACTTTGCAAACTACATCGTATGTGGGTTGATTCCTGATGATTTAAACTCTTACCAACGAAAGAGGTTCCTATTTGATGTTAAAAGATATTTCTGGGACGATCCATACTTATTTCGGGAATGTGCTGATCATGTCATAAGAAGGTGTGTTCCGGAAGAAAAATCAACGGAGATCCTCCATGGCTGCCACACATCACCAGTAGGGGATCATCATAGTGGAAACCGTACCGCAGCAAAGATTCTCCAAAGAGGTTATTATTGGCCTTCTCTTTACAAAGATGCCCGCAATTTTGCTAAGAGATGTCCTCAATGTCAGCAGCAAGGCGGAGTGTCAAGAAGACACGATTTACTCCTTACACCTATTTTGGAAATCCAACTATTCAATGTGAGGGGAATTGACTTCATGGTTCCATTTGTCAGCTCATTTGGAAACAAGTATATCTTAGTAGCTGTGGACTATGTGTCCAAATGAGTAGAGGCTGTCGCACTCTCGAATAATGAAGGAAGAAGCGTTGTCTAATTTTTGAAACGCTACATCTTTGCACGGTTTGGCACTGCAAGAGCAAACATTAGTGATGGAGGATCGCATTTTTTCAATAAGTGGTTTTCTAGTGCATTGAACAAATACGTAGTAAAACACAAGGTAGCCTCTCCATATCACCCCCAAACAAGCGGACTAATTGAGGCGACAATTCATGAGAACTGATTGGTCTAGAAAGCTTGATGATGCCATGTGGGCATATCGGACTGCGTACAAGACACCTATAAGAATGTCCCCATATCAGCTAGTTTTTGGTAAATCATGCCATTTACTTATTGAGCTAGAACACAAAGCCTTATGGGCATTGAAAAATCTGAATTTAGAATGGACAAAGGCTTCAAGGGAGAGGTTAGACCAGTTGAGTGAAATAGATGAGTTCAGGCTTAGATTTTACGATAACTCAGTCATTTACAAAAGGAAAATGAAGAAATGGCATGACACACGTATAGTTTAGAGGGAATTCAATGTGGGAGATTGGGTGTTATTGTACAACTCACAACTAAGGCTATTCCCAGGGAAGCTAAAATCCAAATGGTCTGGGCCTTTCAGAGTGACACGAGTGTTCACTAATGGTTCTATAGAAGTTGAAGGTAAAAAGGTGTCCCCATTTAAAGTTAACGGGCAACATTTGAAGTTATACCTTGGGGATTGCCAGGAAATCGCCTTAGTTGAAGAATTGTACCTGGAGGATGCTTGATAGTATTCCTACGTCATGCCACGACGTTAACTAAGGCGTTGTTTGGGAGGCAACCAAAAACCCTTTATTTCTTTGTTTTACCTTGAGAAAATAATGGTGTGTAGTTTGTACATGGTTGAAAAAAGGGAGGAGAGTGAAATAATGTATGTAGGCAAACAACAAGTCTAGTTGGCGGATTGCCAATGACATCGGCGAGTACGACTCTCTCCGCCGGGTGACTCAAGGCAATGTCAACTGGGGTTCTGGTTCACTCATTCTCTCTCATTTCTTCATCATACTAAACTCACACCTGCACTTTAGTTTTATATTTCTTGCAAGTCTAAATTATTGTAAGTGTCAAATTGTGCGCGGATTTGGATCTCATTGCTACCTAGCACTTCATTAGCATATGATTCGGCACTAAAGGTTGGTGATTTAAACCCCATTTTTAATTTAGTAAAATTGTACTAATTTGCATAGTGTTTATATTGTCAAGTCCTGGCTAAATCTCTGCATTGACAACATTTCATACATCATTGATTAACATCTTTGCGTATTTGGTGGAATCAACTGTGCTCTAATTTGAGTTAATTGACTGCGAGGGTGTGATACTAATATGGTTTTTTTTGTGAGTTTCTTCTATAGGGGCTTGAGTTTCTTTGACCAGGGTTGTGGGGGTTGAGCCTGGAAATCGCGTAGAACATAGGCATGGTGACTCAGTTGGCGAGCCTGGCTTAACTCGCCAAATCACTCAGCTATTCACTGAACTTCCCTTGTCGCCTTTCATTAAAAGCAAAGTTGGGTTATTTGATCTGTTAAAATCGGTGAGAAACTTGCTATCGCTTGACCATAAGTTGCAGGAAGAGACAGGCCACCCCGAGAAGTAAGAGCAAGGGATTTCAAATGAAATGAAAAAACATAGCATAACTGGCCAAAGAAAGAAGGGAGAGTAAGAAAGTAAGTGCCAGTAGGAAAATCCCTATTGATCCCGCCATTCCTTCATGGAGGCGCGGATTGTACACAGCCGCAAATTCCTTCTTGGCAGCCCATGACGTGGATAGAATGGTTGAAGCTAACATCGCTGCAGAAGCTAGAACAAAGGAACCCAATGAAACCCAAAATGACAACTCGGGGGCCATTGTCGAGTTTCAGACTAATGCAGCAAGCAACAATGCCTCGACATATGAAGCAAGCATGTAGACAGGATTCCCCTTCACCTCTCTCTATCTTTACTTGTCTAAACTTTTGAATAATCCTACATGCATTTGAGGACAAATGCTTTTTTTATGGTGGGGTGAGGCCCACCTTTGTGTGTTATTGGGATATTTGGGCTGTCTATTTTAATTTGTGTTTTAAAAACTTCTTTTCTGTGGATGTTTAAGCCTATGGCTCCTGTCGTTTTACTTGTCAAATATTTTTGATCGTTTCGAAAAAATTTCACCACCTCTTGTGTTGAAAGTGGTTGTTCTTTTGCAAAAAATTAAGTCTCAGTATCGATCAATACCAATGACTTGAATAGTGCTCTGAATTGAACAAACATAAATGCACGGCTACGACGAGGCCAAATGAAGTTACATAGACAATATGTGCACTCTTTGCATCTGGTTGTGACTAGCCATTTATCGAATTGATTTTCTTGTAAGGACCGTTGCACGCTAGTGAACGTGTCTAGTCTTGTTTGACTGAAGTATCAATGCCTGGTGTGATTAGCTTACCTTGAACCATGCATGAATAAATCTAGAATTTTCCTGGTTAGTCTGATTGATTTAGAAAGGTGTACTCTTGAGATGATCTTATGCAATTTTGAAGAGTGTGAGCCAATTTGACATATACCTCTTTTTGTGACCTACATGTGAGCGTGTGAAACTCTCTTGAAGTCTTCCTTAACCCATAGTGTTGCAGAACAATGGAACTCTTATAAAAAAATAAAAAATAAAAATTGTGGAATAAAGTATAGAAGAAATTTGGGTTCCAATGCAATTCATGGAAGGTGAATAAAAAGGTGACTTACAAGCACTAGAAAAATAATTGATAAAGGAGAAGAAGGGAATGTCTTGAGAATACCGCATCTCACGAGGAAAAATTCACTAATCCTAAATGACCATACCTTTGCACTTTGCCCCGTTACAAGCCTAAGAAAGATCTTTTTGATCTTGAGTAAGCCGAATCGAAAGTCAATTGGAAAATAAGGGTAAACCTATGGGTGATAACATGCATTATGTTCCTCTTTTTGAGTGTGAGCGTTGTATCTGATTCACGATCTTAAATTGACTCATATATTTGTGTGAATATGGAATCAGTCATTGTGCAAGGGTATTTAGATATATTTTGTTGAGCTACAACTTGCACAAGTAGCAAGTATTGTGAGCATGAGAATCTTTGAGTACACAATTGATCCTTGCATAAGTGAATTGAGTCTTGTTGTGTGCATTCATGATTTAGTCTTGTGTAGCACTATTTGAGGCACCCTTTTTGAACGGCTGAACTTGAGTTTGCTTTAGGACAAGCAAAAGTTTAAGTTGGGGGTGTTGATGAGTCCACAATTTGGACTCATTTAGGGCTTTATTTTAATGGAAATAGTGTCCTTGAATGCTTGTTTTATCTCAATACCTGATTAAAATGTTGAAGTTTCAGGTATTTGAAGTTTTAGTGGAAGCATGGACACTTAGGCGCCAAACGGAGCAAATAGGGCTGAAAAGAACAAGAAATGGAATCCTGCGGATCGCCGAGTTGCCAAAATAACATGAATCGCCTTTCGTTCCAGTACGCGAAGCCTTGAAGGAAGTGGATCAAAAGACAAGGAAAGGAGCAGTCGGCGAGTCACTAATCTGTTCTGCAAAGCAGTACTATACCGCCCAATGATAAAGAATGCGAGGATGCAAAAGGCAAGACACTGAAGGCGATGAGCTGACCAAAAGGCAGATTCATGTCACCGAAAAATCCTCTGTTGCACAATATGTGAAAACTATAAATACTATTTAGAATTAGAGGTGTAGGGTGGAACAATTATTATTATTATTTTCAATTTAGAACATATTCTAGCAAATACCTTTCTCTCAAGTTTGGAGAGGGTTTTGTGGAGACTTGAAGAAAAGAGTTCTTTTTCCCCAAGTTGGAAGTGGGTCTTCTCTATTCACTTTCATTTGCTTAATTCAAGGTTTAATTTCTTATACCCAGTTGATTTCATTATCATGTTAGGTATAATTTCTTATTTCTTGATGTGTGGCTAAAAACCCCATTGTTAGGGTGTGATTTAGCAAATATGGGTTGATATTCTTGTTGGGTCTTGCTTGATGATAAGGTTAGATGTATTTTAATGGTGATTTCACCTAGTTTTTGTGGTTTAATCTAAAGGGTTTGTAGTTGCAAATACACAACCACCCATGTGTTTTCGGCTTGCCCGAGAAGGAGGTCGCGAAATCAAAACCACTAGACTGAAGGCCTAAGGAGTGGGTCGACATGATGTTCAGCCCGAGAGGGTGAGCCCTAGTCCCATATCCTAACACTCAGCTCGATAGAGTGAGTAGGGTAAGGCGTAGGCTGGTATTCATGCGGGAAATGGGTGTTCGAGAGGAATGCATTTGAAACAGGGTAAGTTGCCCGAGAGGGAACTTATTTCCATTTAAAGCTTAACCTAGTCACTATTATTTTACAAATCTCCGATCAAAAGCATGTACCCAATAATTTATCTCAACTTGTATTGCGGTCACGTCCCAATAACCTTTCCCCATACTTGATTTTCTTGTTTATTTTGTTGTTTTAGTACTTGTTACAAAATCCCCTTTGATGTTTGACACTTTGGTGTCACACCCTTTAAGTTACAATGTCTTTTATCGCATATGTCTTTAACTACGACTAACTTGAATGAAATTCTAATTGGTTATTAATTCTAAAAACCACTCCCTTGGGACACGACCCCAACCCTCGGTTGGGTTACTATATTATCGACGATCGTAGACACTCATATCGTAGGATAGTATCGTTGGTCACGATAAGCATCATCCACTCAGGGGTGTGTCGTGATGACTCCACTAGTTGCTTCAAGTGTGGCCAGAATGGTCATTTTATGAGAGTGTCCAAAGAGCAGACATAGTAATAGTAATGGGGGAAATAGAGCCCAGTCTTCTTCAGTTGCTCCACTTGATAAAGCTACATCTAGATGAGCTACTTCCAGGGTAGGCAGAGAAGGAAACCGTCTTTATGCTATCTCTAGTCGCCGAGAACAAGTGGATTCCCAGCTGTTGTCACTGGTATGATCGAAGTCTTCAATTTTGATGTTCTTCCTTAGCAACTTCTTGAGCCCTTCAGTGTTTCTACACATAATGGTGAGTCTGTTCTAGCAGAAAAAGTCTCTCGTGATTGTTCCGTTTCCGTCAATCACAAGAGTACTATGGCTAATTTAGTTGAGTTAGACATTGTAGATTTTGATGTCATTCTAGGTATGGACTGGGTTCATGCCTGTTATGCATCAATAGATTGTAGAACTCGAGTAGTCAAGTTTTACTTTCCAGTGAACCAGTTATAGAATGGAAGAGCAGTTCAACAGTGCCTAAAGGTCGTTTTATTTTGTACCTTAAGGCGAGAAAGTTAGTTTCCAAGGGTTGTGTCTATCACTTAGTCCGAATTAATGACTCTAGTGTTGAGATACCTCTTATTCAGTTAGTATTAGTAGTAAAAGAGTTTCCAGAAGTCTTTTTGGATGATCTTCCCGGAGTCCCTTCTGAGAGTGAAATAGATTTCGATATAGATACTATTCCTGATACTCATCCTATATCTATTACGCCATATAGCATGGCACCAGCAGAGTTGAAAGAGTTAAATGAGAAGTTGAAAGATCTTTTAGAGAAAGGTTTCATTCGACCAAGTATCTCACCTTGGGGCGCTCCGGTCTTATTTGTGAGAAAGAAAGATGGTTCCCTTAGGATGTGTATATATTACTTTCAGTTGAACAAGGTTACCATCAAGAATAATATCCTCTCCCAAGGATTGATGATCTTTTCGATCAGCTTCAAAGTGATACTTGTTTCTCTAAGATAGACCTCAGATCTGGCTACCATCAGTTAAGAGTAAGGGAATGTGATATTCCAAAGACAACATTCAGGACCCGTTATGGTCATTATAAGTTCTTAGTTATGTCCTTTGGCTTGACCAATGTGCCTGCAACATTCGTAGACCTTATGAATAGAGTATTCAAACCTTATTAAGATATGATTGTTATCGTCTTCATTGATGACATACTAGTCTATTTGAGGAATGAAGAAGATCATGCTAGCCATCTCAGAATAGTTCTACAAACTTTAAAAGATAGAGAGTTGTATGCGAAGTTCTCTAAGTACGAGTTTTGTCTTGAGTCTGTGGCATTCTTAGGCCACATTGTGTCTGGAGAGGGAATTAAAGTTGATACTCAGAAAATAGAAGCAGTGCAGAATTGGCCTAGACCCACATCACCAACTAATATTAGGAGTTTCTTGAGGTTGGCTGGATATTATAGAAAGTTCGTAGAGGGGCTCTCATCTATTTCATCCCCTTTGACCAAGTTGACTCAGAAAATAGTGAAGTTTCAATGGTCTGAATCTTGTGAGAAAATCTTTTAGGAATTGAAAAAGAGGTTGACTACTGCCCAGTATTGACCTTACCAGAAGGTACGCACAGTTTTGTCGTATATTGTGATGCGTCTAAAGTTGGTTTGGGTTGTGTATTAATGCAGATGGCAAAGTTATAGCTTATGCCGCCAAACAGTTCAAAGTTCATGAGAAAAACTACCCAACCCATGATCTATAGTTGGTTGCCGTAGTATTTGGTTTAAAAATATGGCACCATTATCTTTATGGTGTTCATGTGGATGTGTTGACCGATCACAAGAGCCTTCAGTATGTGTTTACTCAGAAAGAGCTTAATCTCAGACAAAGGAGGTAGTTAGAATTACTCAAGGATTATTACATGAGTATTCTTTACCACCCAGGTAAGACTAATGTTGTTGCTGATTCTTTAAGCAGGTTGTTTATGGGTAGTACCGCCCATGTTGAGGAAGAAAAGAGAGAGTTAGCGAAAGATGTGCATAGACTTGCACTCTTGGGAGTTCGACTAATGGATTTCAACAGAAGGTGGAGTAGTGGTGATGAATGGGGCTGAATCATCATTAGTGTTAGAAGTAAAAGATAAGCAAGACCAAGATCCTTTATTGCTTCAATTAAAGGCAAGTGTTCATAAGGAAAATGTGATGGCATTTGAACATGGGGAAGATAGTGCCTTGAGGTATTAAGCTGGATTGTGTGATTGATTTCAAGGATAATTGGGATGATCACCTACCTCTAATTTAGTTGCTTACAACAATAGTTACCATTCTAGCATCCAAATGGTTCCTTACGAAGCTCTTTATGGAACAAGATGCAGATCTCCTATTTGATGGTTTGAAGTTGGTGAAGATGGGTTAATAGGACCAGACTTAGTTCGTCAAGCTATGGAGAAAGTGAAAGTTATTCAAGAGAGATTGAAAACAACATGGAGTCGTCAGAAATCCTACACTGATGTTAGGAGAAGGGAGTTAGAGTTTGAGGTAGATGATTGTGTATATCTTAAAGTTTCACCCATGAAGAGTGTTATGAGATTTGGTAAGAAGTGGAAACTTAGTCCCCAGTATATTGGCCCTTATAGAATATATATCGAAAAGGGTTGGTAATGTAGCTCACGAGTAGTAGCTACCACAAGAGTTAGCACTGGTTCATCCGGTATTTCATATTTCCATGTTGAAGAAGTGCATGGGAGATCCTTCATTGATCATACCCACTGAAAAATATTGGGATCAAGGATAGCTTATCATATGAAGAGATTCCGGTTCAGATTCTAGGTCGCCAAGTTTGCAAGTTAAGAACAAAAGAGGTAGCATCAGTCAAAGTTGTTTGGAGGAACAAGTTTGTTGAGGAAACTACTTGGAAGCTGAGGAAGATATGAAGAAGAGATATCCACATCTCTTCGAATCCGGAGAAGTTCCAAATTAAGGTACTAGTCCTTTTCTTGGCTTTTATTTAAAAGATTAGCATGTTCTAATTGCATTGCTTGTTGGTTGTTTGAGCTGAATGTTAAATGTTACACCCTTAGCCTAATAAGAGTAATCTCATTCGAGAACGAATGTTCCCAAGGGGGAGATATTGTAACATTTCGCAAACTGAAGAACTAGAAAGATCTAGAATTAGAAAGAGTGATTTTTGGAAATAACAAAATCTGGAAAAAATTGGTCAAGTTAAGTTAATTTTGAGTTTTTGGTCAACTTCAAACGACCATAAGTCCTAGCTCAGGATGAGTTAGGTGTGTTTCCAGATATTGTAGGAAAGATCTTGGAAATATGTTTCCAACGCTACCGAATTTGCACTATTCCGAGTTCGTATGTGCGAGTTGTGCCAATTGGAATTTGGGTTGTTCAAATAAGGAAAGTCGAATCTGGATTTTAGAAGGGCATTATGATCTTTTCACTACCCATTTAATTAATTTCATTTTTGTTAATTAAGTTGGGGTCTAAACTGATTGGATTCAGTTTACACTTTTGAGAAACAAGTTAGGGTTTTGAGAGAAGAGAAAAGAAGAGGAGAAGGAGCAAGGAATCGTCATGTTCTTGAAGCTAGGTTCATAGATTTCGTCAAGGGGTGATCCCTACGAGGTATGTGACTTTTTCATAGCGTTGGGTTCATTCACCCTCGCTCCAATCACATTTATTTCAGCAAAGTTCGTTCTAGAAAATTGAAAGTTGATGAATCTTGAATGGTGTTCTTGAATTTGTTTTTCGTTCTTGAATTGGGCTGAATTGAGAAGTTTCTGAGATATTTACGTCGATTTTTAGAGTCGTTTTGAGTTAGGTTCATGGGTACATATGCGGTGTATCTGAATCTAAAGAAAAATTAAGAAGAGTAATCGAGTTCAGGTGAATTGGGACTGCAAAACGAAAGAAGGAAAAGCTTGGGTAAATGTGGGCAGTGGGGAAGCGTCGCGGACCAGCTCCTAAGATTTGAGAAAATTCTCTGCGTGGAGCGGTCACGGTCACGGACCGTTCTGGCTCAAAAGTTATTTTCGCGACTAAATAATTAAATACATCTCCGCATCGCGGACTTGCTTTCAGATAGTGATTTCTTGATCATTTCTCATGTTTAGCTATCTAAAATCATTCCTAAACATCATGAGATCTTTCCTATCACTATCCTTGAATCTATAATTCAATTCAAGGAAAGTTAAGAGTCATGTCAAGAGAAGTTAAGAGTCAAGTCAAGACAAGTTCATAGAGTCTTCCAAAAGTCTTTTGCAAATGTTTTAACTTTGGTTTAAGACTTGAGTTTTGAGTTGAGTAAAGAGTAAAGGTTGAAGTTCATTTCTTCAAAAGAGTGCATTGGCACTATGTATTCCCAAAAAGTAAATGTTTTCACATTTAAAAGTAAACTGAGATTTCCAAAAGAGCCTTTGAGCAAGTTTTCAGTAAAAAGTAAGAGTAAAGTTCATTCTTCAAAGATTATATGGGAACTAAGTATTCCCAAGTGTTAAAATGTTTTCACATTTGAGCAAGAAAGGAAACTGAGATTTCCAAGAGAGCATTTAAACTAAGTTTTTGAGTAATTATCTCAAATCAAAGAAAAAGTTTTGTTTTTACAAACATATAAGCTAAGTATATTTTGGGAGTAGTATTGAGTACCGATATAGGGTCGAGTTTGACTTAAGATAACTCACGTCTCCATAAAATATGTAGCCATCATGGAAAGTAAATGATCATACTTTTTAGATGACTCCTTAAGTGCTTTTTAGCATAGACTAGTGGATCCACTTTGTTAAGGCGTTCTATATGACGGCAAAGTACAGGACAGTTCTGGCAGCGTGGGCAAGACGTTGTATCATCACTTAGGCTCATAGTGGTGGTTATCGGTTAGAGAAACTCCCACTAAAATTATATTACTTTATTATATGAGTAAAGTTGAGTTTGTTATTGCATTTTCTTTAACGAACTCAGTTGTTTTCTACTGTTTTAAAGGCTTTCTACATATTGCATGTGTTTTATTGCTTTTTATTGAGTTAAGTTATTCAGGAGTTGAGTAAAGTCAAGGTAAGTGTTTCTTTCAAATTCTTTTCAAGATTAAGTTATGTTTAGCATTCCAACTCGCATACTCGTACAATCAATGTACTGATGCTAGTTGGCCTGTATCTTATTATTATGCAGACGCAGGTAACCAGGATTAGCATCCAGCGCCTCGTTGATTCAGTTTAGCACTCACAGTCAGTTGTTGAGCTTCCTAGCTTTCCGGAGGATCCTTTTTAATGCTTTCAGTATTTTAGTTCATTAGGATGTCATGGGTCTTATCCCGACGTCCATCTCAGATGTTTAGAGGCTTCATAGACAGTGTTAGTGATGTTAGTTCATGAGTCTTTACTTTCCCTTTTTAGTTAAGTTGAGACTTGAGTGTCCACTTTGGTAGTGAATGTTATTTATTGTATTCTAAGTTATTTATTGAGCATTTTAGTTTTTCTTTTAAAGTATATTTATCTTGAGTAAAGTCTTCTTCTGAGTAAGTATCCCAGGCCAAGGGTTCTCTTGGGGCCAACAATGGTTCTCGAGTGCCAGTCCCACCCAGGATCTAGGCTCGGGGAGTGACAATTCGGTTATAGGAATATAATTTATCAAAAAAATACAGGTAAACAAGTCAAAGGGGATGACAACGAATGTCAGATGGGGGGTTTAGATTGGCAATTATCACCTACAACACAATCAAACACTAAGGAAATAACAATATAGAGAGGAGTTCTTGGGATGTGATCGATTATACGCAAATTTCACTATATGGGTAATTGAAACTACTAATAAATAGCTAAATATCAATGGGTAGGCTAGACTATAAGTAAAATAGTTTTCTCTCGAACAACTATCATCATTAAAGTGATTTCTTCCGAACATCATCAAGCTTAGCAAATAAGGACAACCCACACCTTAATTCATCTACTCTCTCGAGCTAGATAGGTAGAATCGAGATTAGGATTTACTCTTTCGATCTAAACACATATTACCCCAATAACTACAATAATCAATTGAACGTTTTGATTCTGAAACCTCCTTTCCAAGCAAACCCAGAATTATAAGTTCGAATTGCATTTGAAACTACAATTCTTAGTTTAAAACACAACTATCAGTTAAACCCACTTCAATTAAGCATTTAAATCAATAATTAAGAATACCCATAAGCTAATTACTCATATAATAACATGATCACACCCCAAGAATTGGGGTTTTACCTAAACATCATAAAAAGGTAAAAACAATTACCAACTCAATTGGCCATCAAGTGGTAATATCTCCATGCTTTTACAATGTTCCAAAATGATTAAATTTAAAAACCCAATTCCAAATCCTCACATTTTCGCTTAGAAATCCTCAAAGTCTAAAATGGAACTCAAAAATTAAGAGAAAAACTCTAACTCTAAAACTTGGGGATCAGAACTCTCTGGGAAATCTTGGGATTAAAAAGAACTCCTCAAAATTCCTTTTAAATTCCAATTTATAGTTACCCACTTTTTGGCCTGAAAGTCCATTTGGCGGTATAAGTCGCGCCTCGCCGAGTGGTTCGGCGATCTGCCCTTTCCTGCCTTCCTTCGCCATTTTGCATTTGTCACGACCTGATTCCTCGAGTTATGATGGCACATACTATAACCCATCATTAGGCAAGCCAACCCATATCCGGGAGCAACTAGTAATGGAATTGAGGGTAGAAAACTAAACCCAACAACATAATAATAATAACAACATGAATCACAAATGGAAGGGCAGAAGCAAGCCAAAACTATACACAAATAAAAGATCCCTCCGAGAACCTGGAAGTCACAAGTACAAAGCTACTAACAAAATGAGTACAGGTCCCAAAACTGGACCACAGAAACAAGACTATCTCAAAAAGCAAAAGACAAGTCAATAGATAAATACAGAAGGAGACGGGAAAATCCAAGACGTTATGTGCTCACCCTCGCCTCCTAATATGACTACAGCTCGATTGAAATCAACGCAGATAGCTGGTGCTCAGATCTTTATCACGAAAACAGATGCAAAGTATAGTATGAGTACCAAAATAACAGGTACCCAGTAGGCAGCATAGGCCGACTGATCAAGATAATCAAAAGTAATCTGAAATGCGAGAATCTAACATACTAAAAGAAATAAGGAGGGGACATCTAATAGGTATGCAAATGAGCGTACTCACACACAATGAGAAGGACAGTAGATAACTAAATCCGACCGAGCTTCCATAAACCCAGCGGGTATGCTCGTGCATAATATGAAAGTAAAACCCGAACGGACTCCCATAAGCCCGATGGGTGCAAAGAATGGGGAGTTGAAATAAAGTAAGAGGATTGGATAAAGTAGCTTATGAGTTAGAGCTACCACAAGAGTTAGCAGCAGTTCATCCAGTGTTCCACATCTTAATGCTAAAAAAGTGTATGGGAGATCCTTCACTTATCATACCAACTGACGATATTGGTATCAAGGATAGCTTATCTTATGAGGAGATTCCTGTTCAGATTCTAGATCGCCAAGTTTGCAAGTTGAGGACTAAGGAAGTAGCATCAGTCAAAGTTCTTTGGAGGAATCAATTTGTAAAGGAAATTAATTGCGAAGTGGAAGAGGATATGAAGAAGAGATATCGACATCTCTTTGAGCCCGGATAAATTCAAGATCAAGGTACTAATTCTCTTCTTAATATTATTTAAATTGACATGTTTAATGCATTAGATTTTTTTGTTGGGTGTTTTAGCTGAATGTTAGATGTTACGCCTTTAGCCTACTAAGAATAATCTTATTCGATGACGAATGTTTCCAAGTGGGAGACATAGTAACACCTCGCTATTTGAAAGAATTAGAAAGATCTAGAATTAGAAAGAGTCATTTTGGGAAAGAATGAAAAAAATCTGGAAAATTGGTCAAGTTATCTTAAGTTTGAGTTTTAGGTCAACTTGAAACAACCATAACTCCAAGCTCAGGTTGAGTTAGGTGTGCTACCAGATACCATAGGAAATATCTTTGAACTATCTTTCCAACACCACTGAGTTTGCTCAATTCAGAGTTCGTATGAGTGAGAAATGTCCATTTGAAGTTGGGCTGTCTAGATAAGGAAAGTCAAAACCGGATTTTGGAAGGGTATTTTGGTCTTTTCCATACCCAAATAATTAATTTCGTTTATGGTAATTAAGTTGGGGTGTAAACTGATTGGATTCATTTTACACTATTGAAATTGAGTTAGGTTTTTGAGACAAGAGAAAAAAAGAGGAGAAAAGAAAAGAAGAAGCCAGGAATCGTCAAGTTCTTGAAGTTAAGATCATGGAGTTCTTCAAGGGGTGATCCCTACGAGGTATGTGAGATCACATAGCGTTGGTTTAGTTCACCCACGCGCCAATGATGATTCAATTCAGTGTAATCGTGTTCTTGAAAGAAAAGATTATGAGTTATTAATGAAATTTGTTCTAGTTCTTGTGGGTTCTTGTTGTTAATGTTGTTGAGAAGTTTCTTGAGTTTTATTAATGAGATTAGGTGTTGTTTTGAGTATATTCTTACATATTTTGGTTATGTAGTCGAATCTAAGTGTTTGGGAAAAGAACTAATTGAATCTAGAGGTTTTAGAGTTGAAAAACGATCAAGAAAATTTGTCAAAAACCTAGAGAGGGGGCTGGGGAGCCGCGCACTCAGAGCGCCCTAAAGGGAACTCTAAAGTTTAGGCTCTGGGGTGCCGCACCATCCAGTGTGCCCCAATCCACCTTCTGAATTTTTCCCTCTGCCACCCCGCGCCACTCAGAGCGCCAGGGACGCCAGGTCTTCCACCTTTTCCCACTTCTTTCCATTTGAGTTCCCTAGCAACGTACCTATTTTTCCTAGTTGACTACACTCTAAGGTACATAAAACATCATGAAATCATCCATAAAACCTTAATCCATAATTCAATTCAAGGAAAGTTTAGAGTCGAGTCAAGAAAAGTTCATAGAGTGTTCCAAAAGTCTTTTACAAACATTTTAACTTTGTTTGAAAGCTTGAGTTTTGAGTTGAGTAAAGAGTAAGAGTAAAGTTAATTTTCTTCAAAAGATTATATGGGACCTAAGTATTCCCAAGAGTTTAAAATGTTCACATTTAAACCAAAAAGGAAACACCGATTTCCAAGAGAGCCTCTGAGCTAGTTTGAGTAATCATCTCAAATCACAGAAAGAGTTTTTGTTTTTAAACATATGAGCTGAGTATATTTTGGGAGTAGTATTGAGCACCGATATGGGGATGAGTTCATAATAACTCAAGTCTCCATAAACCATGTAGCCATCGTGGGTAGAAACGATCATACTTTTTAGATGATTCCTTAGTGTTTTTTAGCATAGACTAATGGATCCACTTAGTTGAGGCGTTCTATATCACGACAAGGTATAGAATAGTTCTGGCAACGTGGGCGAGACGGTGTATAATCACTTTAGCTCATAGTGATGGTTGTCGGTTAGAGAAACTCCCATAGTATTATATTACTTTATATGTAAACTGAGTTGCTATTGTATTTCTTTAATACTTTGAGTTGTCATCTACTATTTTAAATGCTTTGTATAAAATGCACATTTATTGTTGTTTTACTTTGCATTTGAGTTGAGTAAAGCTAAGGTAAGTGTTAGTTTCAGATTCCTTTCAAGGTTATGTCATATTTAGTTTTCCCCTCGCATGCTCGTACATTCAATGTACTGATGTCATTTGG
Organism: Solanum tacnaense; assembly: GCA_029582525.1. Taxonomy (NCBI): domain Eukaryota; kingdom Viridiplantae; phylum Streptophyta; class Magnoliopsida; order Solanales; family Solanaceae; genus Solanum; species Solanum tacnaense. The sequence continues at coordinate 98,960 of JAJOOD010000487.1, forward strand.
CCTGCATTATTTTATGATGCAGATACATGTAACAAGGATCAACATCCAGCTCCTCGTTGATCCAGTTGAGCACTCAGAGCCAGTTGGTGAGCCTCCTTGCTTTGCGGAGGATTTCCTTTTTATTGCTTTGTTAGTCAGTTGTTAGGATAATCGGGGGTCTAGTCCCGATATCCTTCTTGGTATTTAGAGGCTTCCTAGACAGTTAGATATGAGTTCTTTAGTCTTGCATTTCAGATGTTTTGCCAAAAGACTTGAGTTGCTACTTTGGTTAATTTGAATGTTTATCCTTAAGCGTTCTAAGTTTATTTGAGACAGTTGGTTTAAAGTGCATTTGAATCCTTGTATTAATGCTATAAGTTAAGCTAGGCCAACGGTTCGCTTGGGGCCAACAATGGTTTTTGAGTGCCAGTCCCGCTCAGGGTGTAAGCTCGGGGAGTGATAGACAAATCAAAATGAGAATTTATTTTAGTAATAACTGACAAGTAAAAGTGAAGAATGAAGTGTTTATTTTGATTGATATTCAAATATGATTACATTGTATTGTTAAATATATTATTATATAAAAAATTTAAAAAAACAAGATCATTTGGTGTTCCTTACTATTATTTTACAAAAAAATATTTATCTACACATTTTTATTACCGTATTTTCTATTATTTCCTACTATTTCAAAATATTATAAAAATTTCTCTTTTTCTTCTTAAATTCCACTCATCTGGATATATAAATTCTCAATTCCTAAATACACATTTCTTTCTTCCTATTTTTTCTCCTTCAATCTCTTCCTATTTTCACTCCCTCGATTTAAGTAGTTACTTCATTACAAATTTGAATTTCAAATTTTTTTCTCTCTCCGGTCAATCGATTTCATCTTCCTCAATAAGGAGTTTTTCTTGTTCTCCAACATACAGTTCACCACTTTTTGTTTTAGTTTTTCTCTTGATTTTTCATCTTTAACGTCCTAATTCATATGGACGATGCTCCTTCTTTTATGTCACGATTCAGACAATCATGATTGACACTCACACTAACCCTCTGGTGGGAGAACCACTAATACAACCCAACTAACCATAAAACTACACAACTAAATCAAACTAAGGCATTTAAAGATACGAAAGTAGGTTTAAATGCTAAGGAAAAGATATAGAGTTCCCATAAACTCCAAAATTCTAACAAAACCAATGCGAAAATAACGTCTAGACCGGAAAGTCAATGTACCAAATCTCTAACAAGAACCATAAGTCTAAACTAGAAGGCGTACAACCTCATACTAAACATAAGAAATCAAAGGAACTAGTCTAAGTCTGAAAATTTTGACATAAATAGAAAGAGAACTCATGGCATCCCGGAAGAACTGGCTCACCCTTGAATTCGATTGATCACTGATCTTCTAAACGAAGTTTGTCAATAGCCGCTTGAAGATGCCCTGTAGTCAACAAAGAAAGAGCAAGTGCAGTATCAGTACACAACTACAGTGTAGTGGTAGGATCACGCGGCTATCCCACTAAGTGCAACATACATAAGACATTACAACATAATAATAACACGCATACACCCAAGATGTACAATGACAATAATCATTTACAAACAACGTACAATTTCAGAATTCTCAAGATATAGAATTATATCAAGTCAATGGTCCTCTCATGGAACCCATACCCAAACTGTTAGTGTACCGGTATGTGGTACCCGTTTCAAGTTAGTGCGTCGGATTGTGACACCCGTTCCAATATTTATGCCGGTACGTGGCAACTGATCCCAGTTAGTGTGTCGGAACGCAACACCTGATCCATTCAACAAGCCACAATCACAATCACAAACATATTATTTTAATCATACAATCAAGTCACAATTCATGGCATTCAATCATTCAACTATCCTCATTTATGATTTGTGTGATCAATAATGCAATATTCGCATACCTACGTGCATCATAATGAAGCAAGAACAAACATATATCACACAACATGAAATCACAACCATCACCTACCTCAAACAAACCTTGAATCCCCTAAGAACCTTGATTCTTCCCTTTCTGGATTCTTTCCGCTTCTTCTTGATCTACAAACAATCATAATAACACGGGAATCAATAAATGATGTCTAATTACCCTTATTAAAGTTAACACTATCAACCCTAGATTAAACTCATGATCTTAATATCCAAATTAGGGATTTTTTCACCATCCAAACAGTTTCTAAACCCTTCCCCATCAATAATCACCTAAGAAACTAAGTTCACGGATCGAAAAATGGATTTGGGGAGTTAAAACCTTACCTTTAGCCTCAGGAATGGTGGAAAATGGTCAAGAACTCGTCTGGAGTCATCTCCTAGCTCTAAAAGTCGAAAAGTGCAGAATAAAACGTTTTTGAGTTTTATTTACGACTTAATTTGCGACTGGCCCGCTATGACAACATTCATCCCGCCACAGGGGCCCCTCCCTTGCGGGAATAATCCCGCCTTAGCGGCTTGCACGGAAAAAGAGTGCTAAATGATGAGTTTCAAACCCTTATTTCACAACACACATTCAACCCATGACACTGAGACACTACTCGCTTCTGCTATGATCGATTTCGAGAGTTCTACTTGGTCGAATTCAGTTCCGTAAAGTCGTACAGGTTCCTTAACGTCTTAGCTATCTACTCATGTAATCAAAATCATATTTAGTTCACCCAATTTTTACCAGATTACCCTAGACCTTACTAACTCCGATTTCATCCAAATATGTACTACGTTGGGAAATTCCAAGTTACTACGAAAAAGTTTTTCGGCCCAAAATTTATTCCCGTTGGCTTTTCTATAAAGACGGGAACCAGTCGTTACAATAGTTACCAATTTACCCACCACTCGTCCCCGAGTGACAAACATAGGAAAAATATGCTAAAGAAAGAATGGAGTAGTACCTGAATCAACGAACAACTGGGATACTTGTTTTGCATGTCCTTCCCGATTTCCCAAGTAGCTTCCATTGAACTTTCATGGACTGAATCTCCTTTGTCCTCTTCCAAACATCACGATCAAGAATGGAAATCGGTTCCTCCTCATACTGATGGTCCTTGTCTAACACAACTGAGTCCCATTTTATGACGTAATCTTTGTCACCATGATATCTCTTCAACATTGTCACATGAAATACCGAATGAACTCCTAATAGATTAGGTGGTAAAGCCAATCTATTAGCCACTGGCCCTACACGTTCAAGAACCTCAAAGGGACCAATGTATCGCAGACTTAGTTTTCCCTTCTTGCCGAATCTTATCACCCCTGTCATGGGTGATACCTTAAGAAGGACATTCTCACCAGTCTGAAATGCCATGTCTCTTACCTTATGGTCTGCATACTTCTTCAGCCTACTCTGGCTTGCGAAAATCATAGCTTGAATACTCCTCACTTTTATCTCGAGGATCCTTCACTAAATCAACCCCCAAAGGTTTCACATCTCCAGCCAGAAACCATTCTATGGGTGAGCTACATCCCCTCCCATAAAGTGCCTCAAACGGCGCCATATGTATGCAGGACTGATAACTACTATTATAGGAGAACTCACACAAAGGTAAGAACTTATCCCACTGCCCTCAAAAATCTATCACACATGCCCTCAGCATGTCTTCTAACACTCGAATAGTCCTCTCTAACGCCCCATCCATCTGTGGATGGAAAGTTGTACTAAAAGTGAGTTGTGTACCCAATTCCTCTTGTAATTTCCTCCAAAACTTGGAGGTAAACTGCATACCACGGTCTGAGATGATAGAGAGGGGCACCCCATGCAACCTCACTATCTCTTTCACATACACCTTAGCCAATTGTTCAGCATTATAATATATTCTTACCGGAATAAAAGGGGATGACTTAGTCTATCTGTCAACCACTACCCAAATAGAATCAAATTTCCCCTAAGTCTTGGGAAGATCAACCACAAAATCCATGGCTATCCTTTCCCACTTCTATTTCGGAATTGGTATTCTCTGAAGCAAACCTACAGGCCTTTGATGTTCATAGTTTACTTGTTGGAAATTTTGACAATTAGCCACAAACTTCGCTATGCCTTTCTTCATGCCAGGCGACCAATAAATTCGCTTCAAATCTCGGTAGATCTTGGTCACACCCAGATGAATGGAATATCGCGATCCATGAGATTCTGCCAATAATTTCTGAATCAAGTCATGAACTCAAGGAACACAAATCCTTCCTTTAAAACTGAGCACCCCTTTTGCATCAAGAGTGGTCTCTTGTGCCTTACCAATCACAGTCCTCTTCTTAAGCTCGTTCAAATTTTCATTCTCAAACTGCCTGTCCTTGATCTTTTCAATGAACGTGGCCCAGACCTTAATTCTAGCCAACACACCACCATTTTTTGAGATGCCCAACTGCATGAATTTAGAATCCAAGGTCTAGATTTCCTTAGCCAAAGGCCGCTTGGATACATTCACACAAGCTACACTACCCATACTCACCGCTTTTTGACTCAAAGCGCCTGCTACTACACTAAACTTACCCGAATGGTATTGAATGGTAACATCATAATCCTTAAGTAGCTCAATCCACCTTCTCTGTCTCAAATTCATATCCTTTTAAGTGAACATATGCTGCAAACTACGATGATCAGTAAATACTTCACACTTGACACCATAGAGGTAATACCGCTAGATCTTAAGAGCAAACACTACCGCTGCTGACTCCAAATCATGTGTTGGATAATTCCTCTCATGCACCTTCGACTGTCGTGATGCATAAGCTATAAAATTCTTATCCTGCATTAACACATCACCCAAACCCGAATGTGAAGCATCAAAATAAACAATAAAATCCTTACCTTCCACCAGTAGTGCTAGAATAGTTGTTATGGTCAAGAGAGTCTTGAGCTTTTGAAAGTCACATTTTTCCGTCCATTAAAATGGTATATCCTCTTTGGCCAAATTTGTCAATTGAGTGGCAATATAAGCAAAGTTCTTCACAAATCGACGATAGTAGCTACGAGCCCCATAAAATTCCTAAGTTCCGTCATAGAGCTAGGTCGAACCCAATTCTTAACTGCCTCAATCTTTTGAGGATCTACCACTTCCCCTTCTTTTGAAACTACATGCCCCAAAAATGCCACCGAAGTCAACCAAAATTCACACTTAGAAAATTTTGCATATAACTTTTATTTCCCAAGAACACCCAGAACAATACGAAGATTGTCGTCATGCTCTTCCTCACTTTTCGAATACACCAAAGTGTCGTCAATAAAGACTATAACAAACGAATCAATAAATGGCACGAAGATTGTCGGCATGCTCTTCCTCACTTTTCAAATAAACCAAAATGTCGTCAACAAAGACTATAACAAACGAATCAATAAATGGCACGAAGATTGTCGGCATACTCTTCCTCACTTTTCAAATAAACCAAAATGTCGTCAACAAAGACTATAACAAACGAATCAATAAATGGCATGAACACCCCAAACATTAAACTCATAAAAGTTGCGGGTGCATTAGCCAACCCAAACGACAAAACTAGAAACTCATAATGCCCATAATAGGTTCTAAACGACGTCTTGGGCACATCGTCAGGCCTAATCTTTAACTGACGGTAACCAGACCTTAGATAAATCTTAGAGAAAACTGATGCACCTTGCAATTGGACAAAGAGATCATCTATTTGAGGCAATGAGTACTTGTTTTGAATGGTGACCCTATTCAATTGCCGGTAATCTATACACATCCTCATACTACTATCATTTTTCTTAACAAACAAAATTGGAGCACCCCACGGGGAAGCACTAGGACGAATAAATCCTTTATCAAGAGGCTCTTGGATTTGGGCCTTAAGCTCTCTTAATTCTGCCGGAGCCATAAAATAGGGTGTGATAGAAATGGGATGAGTACCTGGTTCTAAATCAATGCAAAAATCTATATCTCTATCCGGAGGCATACTAGGCAAATTAGTAAGAAACACTGCTCTAAATTCTGACACCACAGGAATAGACTCAATAGAGGGAGATTCAACCTGGACATCCCGAATATGAGCCAAAAAAGTCAAACAACCTTGCCCCGCTAGTTTCCTAGCCCAAATAGAGGATATGATCTTAACTTGCTTAGGCTTGTAAACCCCTTCCCACTCTAACTTTTCCCTTCCCATCATATCTAGAGTCACAGACTTAGTATTACAATTAAGCACATCATAATAGGGGGACAGCCTCTTCATGCCTAAGATTATATCAAAGTCAGTCATATCCAAAATCACCAAATCAGCCCAAGTCTGAAAACCCACAAACATAATAGGACAAGCACAATAGACATGGGTGACTATGACAGACTCTCCAACTGGGGTAGAAACATGGATGGGGGCATCAAGTATATCACAAATCATAGCAAATTCTGAGGCAAATAGCATTGATACATAAGAATAAGTAGAACCCGGATCAAATAACACATTAGCCATTCGGTCACAGACAAGAATAGTACATGTGATCACTGTGTCAGATGCCTCTGCCTCGGCCTTGCCCGGAAAGGCGTAACACTGAGCCCTGTCATCATGATGGGCGACTTCCCTACCTACCTGCACTGTACCTCTACCTGCATTACCATTTCCCCTACCTCCGCGACCTCGTTGATTTCCTCCTCGCCCACCTTGTGGACACCCTCGACCATTATTACCATTTCCCATGGGTACTACTACTCTAATTTGCTGTTGCGTGAAATCTGACATGCACAGATAGGGACAATCTCTCCTCATATTCCAGGTTCTCCACAATTATAGAAAATACGATCAAAAGATAGCCTGTTGCCCACCCAAGGTGTTGTTCCCTGGCTATCCTGAATCAAATTCTAAGGTGGAGTTCTGTAGTAACTACATGTAGAAGCGAGCATAGCGGATTGAATTGGCCGGGTTGCAAGTGTTGGCCTCTCTAAACCTCTGGAGTAAAAACCTTGAAAGTTGTCTGAATTATTGGCTTTCTTAGCCAATGCCTTAGCCTGACCATCTCGCCTCACCCCCTACACTTTCTTCACAAAATTTCTTACCTCATTGAAGCTTTTCCCTGCAGACGTCATATGAACTGATAATACTTACAATTCAAAATTTAGTCCCTTAACATATAGGCGGATCCTCTCTTCCTCAGTAGTCACCAATTGCATTGCATATCTAGACAAAGCATGGAACTTGGCCTCATAAGCAGCCACAGACATACCACCTTGCTCCAAAGCCATGAACTCATCCTTCTTGCGATCTCTCAAAGTATGAGGTACATACTTCTCCAAGAATAGAGCATGAAACTGGGTCCAAGTGAGTGGAGGTAAAACTGAAGATCTGCATTCCACATAAGCTCTCCACCACTGCTTAGCCCCACCTTGAAGCTGAAAAGCCACAAACTCAACTCTATGTTGATGGACAATTCCCAACTTATGAAGCTTCTCATAGCAATCTAGGATGAACTCATAGGCGTCCTCACTCTCAGAACCATGGAACACAGGTGGTTTCAACTTCAAGAACTTAGTCAACATCTCATGTTCATTACCATTCATAACAGGACCCAACAAAGGACAGAAGAAAGCATCATTACCTACAGTTCCTCCCACCTTGGGGACAGTGATAGCAACAGGGGGATTGGCGGGAGCTTGAGTTTCTTGAACAGAAGAAAGCACTCCAGGACCAACCAATCCTTTCAAGAACGATGTAATCTGTTAAGCTAACACTGGGTCTAAGGAAGGAATAGTAGTCTCAGCATGTACCTCTTCCTCTTGTCAAACATTCTCCTTATTCTCAACCTCTATATTCTCCTCTACCTTTTCATGATACGCAGGAGGAGCCTCATTTCTGGGAGCATTCTCAACTGGTGCTCCATATCTAGTAGGCGCCATCCTTCCTCGACCTCTACCCCTTCCTCGACCGCGACCTCTTGCTGCAGATTCCTCAGCTGGAGTGTTGACTGGAGCTATGGGCCTTATGTCGTTGAACCTAGTGTTAACCATGTGCGGATAAAAGAGTGAAGGAGGTTAGATACCAATTCTAATCGCTAGATACCAATTGGAATCGACTTATAGCACGAAAGGAGACAAGAGAAAACATAGAGATTTCCTAAAGTCCTATATCCTCTCGAAGAAAAGTATAGACATCTCCGTACCGTTTTGCAAGAATTTACTAGACTCATTTTGGTACATCGAGATCAACGAACCAAGGCTCTAATATCAACTTTGTCATGACCCAGACCATCGTGATTGGCACCCACACTAACCCTTCGGTTGGAGAACCACTAATACAACCCAACTAACCATAAACTACACAACTAAATCAAACTAAGGAATTTAAAGATATAGAAGCAGGTTTAAATGCTAAGGAAAAGAAATAAAGTTCCCAAAAATCCAAAAGTCTAAAAAAATCAATGCAGAAATAAATCATAGAACCTGAAAGTCAATGTACCAAAACTCTAACAAGAACCATAAGTCTAAACAAGAAGGGGTACAACCCCATACTAAACATAAGAAATCTAAAGAACTAGTCTAAGTTCGAAAATGTGGACATAAACAGCAAGAAAACTCATGGCAGTCCGGAAGAACTTGCTCACCCTTGAATTCGATTAATCACTGATCTTCTAAGTGAGTTCTGTTAATAACCGCTTGAAGATTACGCAGCTATCCCACTAAGTGAAACATAGTGTACTGGTAGTGCAGTATCAGTACACGACAATAGTGTACTGGTAGGATTACGCAGCTATCCCACTAAGTGAAACATACATAAGCCATTACAACTTAATAATAACATGTATACACCGACATATACAATATCCATAATCATTTACGACCAACGTACAATTTCACAACTCTCAAGATATACAATTATTTCAAGCCAATGGTCCTCTCATGGAACCCACACCTAAACTATTAGTGTACCGGTATGTAGTACCCATTCCAAGTTAGTGCGTCGGATCGTGACACTTGTTCCAATATTTATGCAGGTACATGGCAACTGATCCCAGTTAGTGTGTCGGACCGCAACACCCGATCCATTCAATAAGCCACAATCAGAATCACAAGAATATTCTCATAATCATACATTCAAGTCATGATTCATGGCATTCAATCATTCAACTATCCTCATTTACAATTTGTGTCATCAATAATGCAACATTCCCATACATACATGCATCATAATGAAGCAACAACAAACATATATATCACACAACATGAAATTACAACCATTACCTACCTCAAACAAAGCTTGAATCCCCTAAGAAACTTGATTCTTCCCTTTCCGGATTATTTTTGCTTGTTCTTGGTCTACAAACAATCATATTAACACGGGAATCAATAAATGATGTCTAATTACCTGTATTAAAGTTAACACTATAAATACTATATTAAACCCATGATCCCAATATCAAAACTAGGGCTTTTATCACCATCCAACCAGTTTTAAAACCCTTCCCCACCAATAATCACCCAAGAAACTAAGTTCTACTGATCGAAACAATGGATTCGAGGAGTTAAAACCTTACCTTTAGCCTCAAGAAAGGTGAAAATGGTCAAGAACTCGCCTAGAGTCGTCTCATAGCTCTCAAAGTTGAAAATTGCAGAATAAAACATTTTTGGGGTTTATTTCTGACTTAATTCGCGACTGGCCCACTACGGCGGCATCCATCCCGCCACAGCGGCTGCGCCCTGGTGGGAATAATTCCGCCTTAGCGGGTTGCACGGAAACATATAGCTAAATTATGAGTTTCAAACTCCCATTTTACAACACACCTTTAACCCATGACACTGAGAAACTACCCGCTTACGCTATGATCAATTTCGGGAGTTCTATTCGCCCAAATTCTGTTCCATAAAGTCGTACGGGTTCCTTAACGTCTTATCTCTCTACTCATGTGATCAAAATCATAATTAGATAACCCTGTTATTTCCAGATTTCCCTAGACCTTACTGACTACGATTTCATCCCAATCTGGACTAGATTGGGAAATTCTAAGTTACTACGAAAAAGTTTTTCGGCCCAAAACTTTTCTTCGTTGGCTTTTCTATAACGATGGGAACCAATCGTTACATTTTAGTATTGGGATTGCCAAGTCAACCTCACCTAATATTGGTTACCAAATTAGTCTATGAAAGATGCATCTTTGACTTCAAAATTGACTGTAGAAGAACGCCCAAAAAAACAGGGAGAAATGTCGAGTTGCTAGTAGCTCCGGTATAGGCTTTAGGTTGAGATCCATGGGTGATGCCATTGTTGAAAGTGGGAAAAGTTGCGGGAATTGGTACATAGCAAAGGAGAAAGTGTAGAGGCATTTCTGTTATCATTCAGATTGTTGTTTTTTTTTTCTTGTTCATCTTTTTCTGAGACATAGGAGTTTTGATTTTTAATGTATATATTTGTTTTTTTTCTTCAATTAATGTATAATGTCTTCGTTATAATATCAGGATACATTACAATATCATCATTTACAATGTATCATGTTCAAATATTAGTTTCGATATATAACATTAATTTATTGAAACACAAATTAGTATGTATCGTGTTCATTATTATGTACTTGGTACATAATTATTACAGATTTCGTTATGTTTTAACTCCAGATACATACACTCAAACTCATTCAACTAGAAGGTTATGTATTTGCAGACATTATCAAATATATTGTTGATACATAAACACTAATATTTTATAACAATATCCATTTGTATCAATTCACTACCTAGCCATACTTTTTATCCGTTTATTTTTGCTCAGAAAAAAAAAGGTAGAAAATGTATTTTTCCTTCTTATTTCATGTTATTATATTCCTAAAATTAGGGATGCATATTTTTCCATTCTATTGTTATTAGATATTCCTAAAATTATGAATTCAATTTTTTTTCTTATTTAATGATATCCTTAAAACTGTGAATCTGATTATAATGTTTTCTTAAAATTAAGTATTTATTATTTTATTTTGTCCCTTTTTTATTTGGAGTAAGTATTAGTTAAAATGATTCCACCTTACCCAATGAATTCATGATTGTTCATAGGGTTTGGTGAACATTTTATCACTTGGGTTTGAAGTAATTAGCGTAACGGTAATAATTTGGGAAATTGTCTGGAACATGGGGGGTTGCTCCGAGAAATCCTTTCTTTCTCGTCCACTCAGGGGGGTGCGGACACACCTACGCGGATTACAGGTGACAGTTACAAGAATGGCGGGGAAGTTACCACCTGGCCTAGCAAAAGCGGGTTTCATTAATACTTGCCGACCATCGATGAACGGATCGGATTAACCAACCAAAGTTGGCTTCAGTCATTATGTATTTAACAGAAGCAAAAGCCTCAGTAAGTAGAAGAGTAGAAGATGGCCTGAGAGAAGGCGGCCTCTCTCGAGCTCGTGTCCTGATGGTTTAAAAACCTAAAAAGATGGCAGTTATCACCTGCTGACGAAGTGGTGAGGTAAAAAAAGGCAGTTTTATGGTGAGCACATGTACGACAGAAGAGGGAGCTGGAGGAGAAGCGCTACGAAGAACAAGAAGTTCTGAAGTTTAAGGTTTGTTTCGGAGCCGTTTGTTTGGGCGGGGCATATTAAACCCACTACGTACCATACCACCGGGTGGCTCGCCTGAATGCCGAGTCTTTCTCTGCCATCAACTCGATGTCGTAGTCACCTGCAAGATAAGGCCAAAAACTTGACTTTACTAAACAAGCGAGAAAGGCCGCCCAAAAAAAAGCATGAACTCGATCTTCAGCCCTTACCACGATTCTCTCAAAAAGAAGGAAGGGGTAGAGCATGTTCTATTTTTGCGAATCTTTCAAGATGAAAATAGAGGGATTGCCTTGTCTGTTCGATTGCTTTTCTAGTCTTGTTCCTGCTTCATTAGATAAAGCGTCTTCATTAATAAATAGAGTTGGAGTACGTAGTGAGAGTCAAGGCTATAGGGGTAGGGGTTAAGAATGTCCTCTTTCATAGGTTTGCGAAGAAAGGGATGAAACACATTAGCTTTTAAACCTGAGTTTGGTGTGCCTTTAAGAGCCGAGAACACCAACAACTAAAGATGCGTAAAGATCAACCGCCGGAACTCCCTTTCTATAGTATACGACTAAGTGACTTCATAACCTCAACCTACCTCTCCAACAACTCTTCCCCAGTGGCGGTCATAGGATTATCTAGGGCCCGAGCCCCACGTTGCTCCCAATCGCCCTCCGGATCAAGAGGCGCCATCCGCCTTATTATGTCAACTTTGACCTCGACCGAGCCACCAGGAGACTGGTAGTCGTACTAACAGCTTGAAGTCGTGTCTTGAATTTTCTTAACCTAATTTACTCAAAAGTAAAACATAAAAAATTCACATATAATGTCACTTGGAAATCTTTGCAAGAGCTTTTTAATCGTGATAATATGTCATATTCCTCCAAGGAGTTTATCTGAAAAACTCACAAAATGGTGTAGAAGAATAATAATATGTTTGGTCAAATTTATAAAATAGACTTATTTCGACAATCTGTTTTTTTTTTCAGAAGTGCTTTTCAAAAAAATACTTTATACTCCCAAATGCTTGTCAACAACACTTACAAATACATAGGTAAATAGATAATGAACATACAGTGTGCTTCAGAAAGATAGAAACAAAAAGCATAAAAGATCATAGAAACACGAAGTAGCATTACAAGGTTTTGCTGTGTTTCATACAAACAAGTTTTCTTAAAGTTTACAAATTGCAAAAGACTTCACCTAATCCACTTTCAAGAGGTCTGCATACTTATACCACCTCATGAACCCTTCATCATTTGAGTGCGCTGACACATGATGCATGATTCACTCATGGAGGTTAGGAATTTGTCTAAGGTAGACGCTTTTTCGAGAATAGATTTATCAAGATCGGTCAGAATTTTCATCGGTGTAGGTGGAGGTAGGTCTTCAATAATTATGCAATGCGATATGTTGAGAACTTTCAACTTTTTTAACCCCTCCAAGAGAATAACAAAAACAGGTTTAGATAACTCCGTACACCTTACCCTCAACACTTTCAAGTTTGGAAGAAATGAGACCAGTGCAGATGCAAACAATATATCGCAGGGAGCCATAGTCTTGAGCTCAAAATTTTATTTGCAACTCCTTCCAATTTTCTCGATGACATATAAAGGTTCTTCTAAACTAGGCATCGTCACTGATTCAATATCTTTCCAATCATGAAAAACATTGCATATTGTTTGCTTTTCTAGTTTTTCCCAAGCAGGCATAACAAGGTGTTTAAGTTGTGGACACCCGATAAAGAGGAGATTTAATTAGCTATCCAATTCATTTTCACAGTAACTTTTGATTATCCTGTATTAAATATACAATGGAAAACTATCCCTGATGCTTGCTTTACAGTTTCTTAATTTAAGGTACATTACTAGATAAATATTAAAGTTTATCAGGGGAATACCTCTTGGCAGTATAAGTCAACTGAATGTCGTCAACATACAAATTTTAATGAAAGATCAATGTCAGTATGTTTCCAGGACTAAGGTTCAAGCAAATCTTTAGGATGCAGGTAAATTTTTCACGAGATGGAGTGTCGACATACACATACGACGGTACTTTAGTTTTGATGAAATTTGACTACATTACTAATAAGTCCAACATTTTCCAAAGATGTTGGTTAGAACAAGCCAATTGGCATGTAGGACAAACTTGAGGAATTACAGAGATCAACTGGAAAAGGTCAAAGGACTGGAATATCTTCACCAGCATATCAATATCAATGTCCACCCGTTTCCTTACAGGAGAATGTCCTTCTTCCATCACAACAACTTCAATATTTTTCTGGTTTTTGAAACGACATCATAAAAGCTTCAATCTCCTAAGTTCCTATAGAACCAAGAAAGGTTATTACTTCTCTAGATCCAAGAAGAATATTTGAACTCCTGACATCAAATTGATGTTGCTTATTGTCATTTGTGTTCTTGTGAATATACTCAGACCATGAAGAATAAAATGTTAAGCCCCACAATATAAAGAAACATTGAAGAGAGTAAAAATACGTTCGAGAAGTACTGTGATGCCCAAAAGTGAAGAAACTAGGAAAAATATAACCTGGAACTTAGGTTGGTTGTAGATAACGACATAGAACTAACTTCTTGATGGCATAGCTGACGCAAGTATAACATTTTTGATAAAAATAATCATTAGTGAGAGAAAAATCATGCAAAATCAAAGAAAACATTGGAATTGCCTTACGTTCTGTTGGAAAACTATATGCACAGCGAAAGCATACCAAAATCATACTACATACATGAATAATAGACAACACATAGTTTACGCTAGAATATATAGAATCATTCTAGATCACATAAACTTTCTGAAATTTAAGTCAAGGATTACCTATTGAAGCGTGAGCAAAACCTTCAATCAAATCCACAAGCCAGAACCTTCAAACAAATCCACAAGCTAGTCCACAAACTGGACAACAGTTCTGTGGTCTTCTACAGTGATCTCAAGTTCACTTCCGAACTCTCTCAATACTTGATTGGGCAAGTATCATATCTAAAACTTCTTCATCTTCAAGGGTTAGAATAACCCCTATTTATAGATATTTCTTCCTAGTCCAAGGAGGAGAAGAAACATACCGTCTTTCCTTAGAATAAAAAAAATGTAATTCTCCCTTTCCTTAGAATAGAAAAAGACATATACTCCTCTCTTTCCTTAGAATAGAAAAAGACATGTACGTCTCCCTTTCCTTTGAATAGAGAAAGATACATACTTCTCCCTTTCCTTAGAATAGAGAAAGACACATACTTTTCTCTTTTTCCCTTAGAATAGATTCTGAGTTCTTGTAAAATATGGGCACGGTAAGGACCACAAAATTAATTACCAAGGCTTCCTATTATGGAAATAATTCTAAATAATTGATTTGAATTATTCTTATCATAATAAATTATAAATCATTCCACTAGAAATTTGTAATTGCACTCCTCTATTTATATTTTGAAATTCCCCATTAAAAAAATATGTAATTCCCCATATTAAAATTACATATACTAATCAATAAATTAAATTACTGACGAATTTAATTCAATGATCAATTTCCTTTAGAGCCCTGCTTAACTTATTTCATGTGTCGGATTCACAAATCCACTTGCAAGGTTTGACACGATTAAACCTTATAAGCTTCTCAAAAAGAGATATCATTAATCTCTATATCGAGACATGGATTTCGTCAACTAACTTATTATTTCACCAATATATATTATTATCATCCAATCTACTCGGCATATTGACCCATCTTAGAATCTCACATTTTAATATTCAAAACGATAATTAACATGTACAAATCATAATAGTGATATCAAGATTTAAAATATAAGTTTATTTAATAGTTTAAAGAATATGTTTTTGTCACTCAGTCTAAAGCAACTATCTGTACTCGGTCCCGTTCAATAGATACAAAATGCACTAGCACAAGAAGTTGGAATTGTATCATTCCCATAATCAAGCTAAACTACATATAATCTTGTGCTACAGTTGTACCGATGGTATGTCCAATTCTCATCTTAGATTATGAACAAAAAACTTTATACTTATAAGAGCCGATGATTTAATCCTCTGTGTATAAGCTAAAACTCTATACACTAAATCATCTAATATATATATAAACAGACATAAAAAATGAATATATGACCTATTAACAATGAATAAATAATTATTCTATAATAAATGCTACATTTAAACACATGGTTAATAGTATATATCCCAACAATCTCCCACTTAGACTTTTAACCATCATGATTATTGAAATGTACTATATTTAAATGCATGGTTATTAGTACATACCCTAACAATCTCCCACTAAGATATTTAATCTTGAAATTTGTCAAAATACTATTTCTAAACACACGATTAATTGTATATACCCTAAATATCTCCCACTTAGACTCTTAACTATGCATTTACAGCTTTTGCAGATATTTATTTTATATTTCTTATCAAAAGGATCTTACCAAGTTGTATTCTTATGCAACTTCGTCTAGGTGTGCTTCATCGTAACTTATCGATTTTGCATTAGATCTTCAGATGCCCTATCATTAAACCCTTCAAAAGTGTATTTCTTTTCAGGAGTACTATCATGAAAGTCCTCTTAAACATACAAAACAAATAAATCTTCATTATGATTCTCCCACTACGACTAATTACTACTACAATAGTCACACTTTCATGCTCTTGAGTCTTAATATTTTTGTCAATACCTTTCGGTATTGAAATATTAACAACTTTTTAATGTAGTGTTCTTTAATTTGCCCAATATCACTCTCACTACTTGAGGTAGTAGTTTTTTATGTCTTGTAACGTTTCTCCCACTACTTAAATGCAATGGAACGTTAATTCAGACATACCGATTAGATATTTTTGAGTGTCTAAATTTACAACTGACTCATTTGTTATTTCTTTGTTTAGTTCCTGTAAAAGAAATAGTTTACTTCTAGGAACATGGATTACCAAATAGTCCTTTTCTAGAAATATGAGAGTTGTCTTAACAATCACCAACCTTCTTTCATTCTTTTTAGATATCCATTCAACACACACATTTCATTCTTGATTTGAAATGAATTGAATTCAAATGTGATATGTAGTTCTTAGAACATATCACAAAAGAAACAAAACAACATTAAATAAGTCAATCATTAATCTTATCATCTGCATAGAAGTCTATTTCAATTCTCTTTTACACGAATCTATTATAGAGTGTCTGGTGTAGACAATTGAAATGCAATTATTCTATCAGATAAGTGACTCATCGGTCATGTAGATAGGTATACATCAGTACAATCCGATTGTAGTGACTTTATATATTTTTATGATGCTATTTTCATTTGTCTTAAAATATTTTGAGTTTCTCAAGACATTCAGACTTACAAAACATCAAAATATATATTCATATCATGAGTAACCTTTTGAAAATCTCATAATACTCGAATTCACCTCTTACCTGAATGATCATTTGCCGCACATATCAGAATAGATTAATTCTAACTTTTTACTACCTCTGTCACGACCCGAGTCTACATCCTAGACGTGGCCGGCACTCGAGAACCATTGCTAGTCCCCAAGCCAACCCTCATCCTGGCTGACTACAAGCGGAAGACTAACTTAAGCATGCAAAACCTTAAAACCTGAAATTAATTAAATAAACTCAACTTTAAAATAATTTGTACAATACTCAAAAGTTAACTTAGAGTTTGTAAAACAAAATCAAGGAACATATATACTGAAAACTACTCAATTTTGTCTATCTATGAAGCCTCTACTATTACAAAAGGATATCGGGACAAGACCCACGACATTTCAAAACTACTAGCTGTAAGATAAAGGTGAAGTCCTCCAGAATATAAGAAGGCTCACCAAAGCTGACTGGAACATCCCATGACCTCAACGAAATGCCTGTTGATAAAACTGAATACCTGTATATGCATCATGAAATGATGCAGGCCAAATGGCTCAGTACATGGAATGTACGAGCATGTAAGGGGAATTCTAAAGCATAAACATAAGCTTGAACTGATGAAAAAGAAACATACTTACCTCTTCTGAAACTCACTCAACTCAATCTTTCCTCAAGAATAGGATACTCAACTCAAGAAAACATAGTTCAACTCAACTAAGAGAATAGGGCTCAACTAAACAATAAGATACTCAAATTTGTGAAACATGGTTCACCTCAATAGTAAGATATTCAAGTAAGTAAATAAGGCTCAACTCAATAATAAGATACTTGACTCGGTGAAACATAGTTCAACTCAACTCTGGATACACAACTCACTATAAAGCACAAATAAAAGATGTAATAGATGGAAAGCTTTTAAAACAGTAGATAGCAACTCAATGTATTAGAAATACAATGTAACTCTGTATGTATGCAAGAATACAAAATAAATTTTGTTTGTATATAAAAATACAAAATAAACTCTGTGTATATAAGAATACAACATATCTCTGTGGGAATTTCTCTAACCGACAACCATCACTATGAGCTATGTGATGATACAATATCTAACCCATGCTGCCAAAGTCGTCCTATACTTTGTCGGGGTATAGAACCTACTATTAAGTGGATCCACTAGTCTATGCTAAAAGCATTACAGAATCATCTAAAAAGTATGACCCTTTTATACCCACGATGGCTACATGGTGTATGGGGGCTGTGAGTTGTATGAACTCTTGTCACGACCCAGACAGTCGTGATTGGCACCCACATTTAAAGATACGAAAGCAGATTTAAATGACTAATGAAATAATGAGTTACCATAAACTCTGGGAGTTTAACAAAATGACTATCAAAACATTGCGGAAAACAACACCTAGAATCTGAAACTCAATGTACCAAAACTCTAACAATCCACAAGTCTAAGGAACAGGGGTACAACCCCGAAAGCTAAAACATAACAAACATCTAAAGTACTAATCCAAGTCCGAAGAAAATGGACTAAGCAAAAGGAGAACTCATGGCAGCCTGGAGGAACTAGCACACCCTTGAATTCAGTCTCGATGACTGATCTCCTACTTGAGGTCTACCATTAGTTGCTTGAAGATGCCCTATACTCAACAAAAAACGAGCAAGTGTAGTATCAGTACACAACCACAATGTACTGGTAGGATCACGCGACTATTCCAGTAAGAGAATTATATAAAGGAAATCACAACATAGTAAACATGACATGTATAGAACATATATAAACATTGGTTATCATTTCAGGATCAATGTACAATTACACATTCTCAATAACAAGTAGATATGACAATTCAATGGTCCTCTCATGGAACCCATACCCAAACTGTTAGTGTGCCGGAACGTGACACTCAATCCCAATTAGTTTCTCGGAACGTGACACCCAATCCCAATTAGTTTGTCGGAACGTGGCACCCACTCCAATATATATGTCAAAACGTGACACCCGATATATTCAACACAACCACAATCACAATCACACTCATATCTACATACTCATAATCATACAGTCAAGTGTTAAATCATGGCATACATTTGTTCATTCATACTCATTTCATTAGGTTTGATCAACAAGGCTTCATTCACATACATACATGTATTACAATTAAGCAATTACCAGCATACATCATGCAACCAAGAAATCAAATCATCACCTTCCTCGAAACCAAGCTTGAATCCACCTAAGGGACTTGAATCTTTCCTTTTCAGATTCTTTTCGCTTGTTCTAGGTGTACAAACAATTAATATAACACAAAGATCAATAATTAAGGTCTAATTTATCCAGATCATAACAAATCCAATAACCTAAGACCAAAACTCTGATCCTAATATGCAGCTTGGGCTATTTTCCCACCATCAAATTTAGTCAAAAACCCTCCCCAAATAATAGTTAACGAAGAATTTAAGTTCTACGGATCGAAAAATGGATTAGGGGTATAAAATTCTTATCTTTAATGCTAGAAGAGGTGGAAAACCTTCAAGAAATATCCCTGGATTGTCTCTTAGATATCAAGAAAGAAACTTGCAGAAAATAACATATTCGGGATTTTAGCCTGAGACAAAAGATTCATATGAGAAAACATAAGTAAACGGGCCTTTAAATTCTGACTTAAGTTGCGACTGGCCCGCCGTAGCTAGACCGAACACGCCACAGCGGCTCTGCCCTGGCTAGAATAATCTCACCCTAGCGCCTTACCTAGAGTCAGAGAGTCGGAATTTCAGTTCCAAACCCCTATTTCACAACAAACCTTCAACCCATGATGTTCAAAGACTACCCTTTCACGCTAAGATTACTTTTGGGAGTTCCACTCGCTCGAATTCGATTCCATAAAGTCGTACAGGTTCCTTAACGTCTTAACTATCTACTCATGTAACCAAAATCATTATTGAATCTCTCATTCATTACTGGATTTCCCTAGACTCGCATGACTCAGATTTTGTCCAAATCTTGACTAGGCTAGGAAATTCCAAGTCACCACAAAAAGTTTTTTCATCCCCAATTCTTTCCCCGTTGGCTTCTCTATAACGACGGGAACATTTTGTTACAACATATACCAATTTACCCATCACTCGTCCTCGATTAACAAACTAGGAATAATGGGCTAAAGTAAGATTAGAGTAGTACCTGAATCGCCGAATAAGTTGGGATACTTGTCTCGCATTTCCTTCTTGGTCTCCCAAGTATCTTCCTTACCTAGATGATGCTTCTATTGAACATTCACAGACTTAATATCTTTGGTCCTCAGCTTCCGGACATCACAATCAAGAATTGCTACCAGTTCCTCCTCAGATTGAATGTCCTTCTCTGACAACACTGATTCCCACTTTATGATGTAATCCCCTTCCCCATGATACTTTTTCAACATGGACACATGAAACACCGGATGAACTCCTGATAAGCTAGGAGGTAAGGCCAACCTATAAGCAACTGGCCCTACACAGTCTAGAATCTCAAATGGACCAATGTATCGAGGACTAAGCTTGCCCTTCTTAACGAATATCATTACTCCCTTTATGAGTGAGACCTTTAAAAGAACTTGCTAACCATCCTGAAAGTCCATGTCCCTTACCTTGCGGTCCGTACTTTTTCTGTCGACTTTGTGCAGCTAGAAGCTTAGTTTTGATACTTCTCACTTTATCCTGAGCATCTTTCACCAAATCATCCCGTACCTTAAAGTGCCTCGACCGGTGACATGTCAATGCTGGAGTGGTAACTATTATTATAGGGGAACTCACACAACGGTAGGAACTTATCCCAATCCCATCCAAAGTCAATTACACATGCACTCAACATCTTCTCTAACACTTGAATAGTTCTCTCTGATTGCCCATTCGTCTGTGGATGGTAAGTTGTACTAAAATTTAGTGAAGTTCCCAACTCATCATCCAATTTCCTCTAAAACTTGGATGTGAACTGCGTACCACGGTCTGAGATGATAGAAAGTGGCACCCCTTGCAGCCTCACTATATCTTTCACATAAACCTTTGCCAACTGCTGAGCATTATAGTCTATTCTGAGTGGAATAAAATGGGCTGACTTAGTCAATCTGTCAACCACTACCCAAATAGAATCAAACTTCCCCAAAGTCTTGGGGAGACCAACCACAAAATCCATAGCTATTCTTTCCCGCTTCCATTCCGGTATTGGCATTCTCTGAAGCAAACCTACATGCCTTTGGTCCTCATACTTTACTTGCTAACAGTTTTGGCACTTAGAGCCACAAACTCATCTATGTCTTTCTTCATGCCAAGCCACCAATAAAGTCGCTTCAAATCTCGATACATCTTTATCACACCCGGATGAATGGAATACCGCGAACCATGAGCTTTCAATAATGTCTAAATCCACTCATCTACTCGAGGAACACAAATCCTTCCTGCAAAGCTAAGCACACCCCCCACATTTAAAGTCGCATTTTGTGCCCTGCCAGACACTGTCTTCTTTTTGAGCTCATTCAAATTCATCTTCAAACTTTTTTGCCTTGATTTCCTCAATGAACGTGGTCCTTAATTTAATGCTAGCTAACACCCCAGCTTTCTCTGAGATGCCCAACTACATGAACTTAGACTCAAAAGTTTGAATCTCATTGGCGAAAGGTCGCTTGGATACACCCAAACAAGCTAGACTATCCATACTTATCGCTTTTGGGCTTAGTGCATCTGCCACTACATTAGCCTTACCCGGATGGTATTGGATGGTGACATCATAATCCTTAAGTAACTCCATCCACCTTTACTGTCTCAAATTCATATCATTTTGAGTGAATAAATGTTGTAGACTATGATGATTAGTAAACACCTCACACTTGATACCATAGAGGTAATGCCGCCAGATCTTAAGAGCAAACACTATCGCTGCCAACTCTAAAACCTGTGTTGGGTAATTCCTCTCATGCACCTTCAACTGCCGCAATGCATAATCTATAACATTCTTATCTTGCATTAACACAACACCCAAACCCAAATTTGAAGCATCACAATAAACAATGAAATCCTTACCTTCCACTGGTAGTGCTAGAATAGGTGTTATGGTCAAAAGAGTCTTGAGCTTTTGAAAGCTCTCTTCACACATTTCATTCCATTCAAAATGCACCTTCTTTTTTGTCAATCTTGTCAAATGTGTGGCAGTAGAAGCAAAGTTTTTCACAAATCGATGGTAGTAGCTATTGAGCCCCACAAAACTCCTAACTTCAGTCACAAAGCTAGGCTGGACCCAATTTTTAACCGCTTTGATATTTTGGGGATCTACCATTACCCCTTCCCTTGAGACTACATGCCCCAAACAGGCAACTAAATCCAACCAGAATTCACACTTGGAAAATTTGGCATATAACCTTTGTCTCCCAAGAACACCCAGAACAATATGAAGATGTTCGACATGCTCTTCCTTACATTTTGAATAAACCAAGATGTCATCAATCAAAACAATAACAAACGAATCTAAAAATAGCTTGAACACACCATTCATCAAACTCATGAAAGATGCAGGCGCATTGGTCAATCCAAAAGACATCACTAAAAACTCACAGTGCCCATAGCGGTTCTAATTGTCGTTTTGGGTACATCCTCAAGACTAATCTTAACTAATACTAATCAGACCTTATATCAATCTTAGATAAAACTGACGCACCCTGGAACTGGTCAAAAATATTATCTATCTGTGGCAGCAGATAATTATTTTGAATGGTAACCCTATTCAACTACCAATAGTCTATGCACATCCTCATACTACCATCGTTTTTCTTAACAAACAAAATAAGAGAACCCCATGTGGAAGCACTAGGACGGATAGAACCTTTATCAAGAAGCTATTGGATTTTAGCCTTAAGCTCTCTCAATTCTATCGGGGCCATATGATAAGGAGGGATGGAAATGGGGCGAGTACAAGGTTCAAAATCGATGCAGAAATCTATATCTCTATCCAGAGGCATACCAGACAAATCAGTAGAAAACACTTCTTTAAATTCAGACACTACAGGAATGGACTCAACAGAGGGAGACTTAACCTCAACATCCCAAATATGAGCCAAACATCCATGCCTCACCAGTTTCCTAGCCCGAATGAAGGATATGATCTTAACTGGCTTAGACTTGTTGATACGTCCAAACTTACACTTCAAATAAGAAGTATAAACGGTCGATGTCAATTTACAGAACTCAACTAGAGTCTAGGTCAATCCCACAAAGAATTTATTTATAGATAAGGTTTCACTGTCGCATTTATTCGAAAGCTTTTATTATCTCCTAAAGAAATCGCAATGGAAAGTAAATTCGGTTTGCTGGAAATGTGCATTAATTTTGAAACTTGCAGTTACCAAACTTGTAGTCAAAATGTAGATTCGCGACTAACAGACTATTTCGTTGTAAGGTTGATTCAGTTAATTAAGAGAAACAGGGATTGTGTTCACCATAACATTAGTTCAAGTGTTCTTCCGTAATTGAGCATCAGGCAAATCAATGTTTACAAAATCATTGTGAGTTAGATTTATCTGACACTTCTCAGTCAAATCATATAATTATGACTCATTTTCTCTCGAACATAGAGTGTTACTAACATTGACTCTCACTTAAAATGATATGGTGTTAAATATCTTTTCTCTCGAACTCAAGCTTTAAATCCAATTGGATAATTTAGTTCAGCTTTTTCCTAACTGGTATTTTTCTCTCGAACAAATACCAGATACAGGCTCATCTAATGCGTTCACTCATTAGATGACAATGATATATAAAGCTAAAAACTACAAAATATAAACACAGACTACCCTTTACTCATTTTAGGGAATCGTAACTAGAACTTGGTCATCGATCCCACAACCCTAGTCGTGGTATTTAGCTACTCATGCTTTCACGTAAACAATCAATAATTAGGGATGAAAACATATTGAGAAAGACTTACAAAAGTAAATAGCAAATCAACAATCACTTTGAAAATCTGATAGTTTGAATCCAAATTTCCAACTGATATTAATAATCAAAAATCCAAAAATCGAAAGCTTAGAGCAACACTCTCTTCTTCGTCCTCAATTTTAAAAATGGCCTAAAGTAATTCAAAATAGAATGTTTAAAATGAGTCCTAATCGAATTAGGACTGAGTTGTCGGTCCTTTTCACGGTCACTACCACAACCCGTCAAGGGCTTCACGGTCTCTGAAGCCCTTCGTGGTCTTGCCTTGGAGCTTCCTAAAAGTGGGTCTTCAAACTTGGTCACTGGAAAATGCACCACGAAAGCTACCACGGTCCGTAAAGAGGACCATGGCCCGTGAAGACGCCCGTGGTCTTCACTTGGGTTTCAACCTTCTTTCAACTCTTTCTTTCTTTCACACTAGTTCAGCTTCACGGCAGGTACCACGGTCCGTGGTGAGGACTACGGCCCGTAGAACCCTCTGTGGTCTTCACTTGGTTATTCATGCTCTTCATCTTCTCAAGGCCCAACACTACCTCACTTTCACGAGCTCAACAACGGACCATAAAGAAGTTAACGGTCCGTGAAGTTGGCCGTGAACTTCACTTGGTCAACATCAGTTCTGCTTCTTTTTTCAACTTTCCTATACAACCCAAATTATGCCTACACATTTAACAAACCCATCAAATAATCCAAAATTTCACTTAATTCCAGAATTAGTTCATAGTTATTAAGCATCAAATGTGCCACGATTTCGCGGCACATCAACACCCTCAACTTAGAGCCATTACTTGTCCTCAAGGGATGAGAAAAACAATTACAATCAACTTTCAATTCATTTCCAGATTTATGACACTACGCAACAACTATTTCAAGTACAATTTGTATCCCAAACCTCTGAATCTAACATGTAAGGATCAATACATGACATCTCATTACTCACAGTCAATCTTGCTTATACCTGTGAATTATCAGCTCAGACAATCTACTTTCAAATGCAACCATTGTGTCCTCACACCAAAGAAGTCCCTCGCTCATAATTGTAGGGACTGAGTACTACGCTCACGCTCTCAATAACCTTCTAACACGAACAACAAACTACCATAGGCTTGCCCTTGCTTTCTACGCTTTATCTTTCAAACACCAGGAATAGGATAACTGTAGGACTTTATTGGCTTGTAACATAGGCTCAGGGCTAGGGAATGGATATTTGGTTTCGTGACTGACTGATCCCTTGGTTTTCCAAAGTTTCGTTTTCACATACACTTTTCTGAGTGATTCCCTCTTTTTCTTTATTTCAGCACGACCCAGTAGCTATTATTTTCATTTTCTTTTTCTTTTCTTCTTTTTCTGTTCTTTTCTCTCTTTTTTTATGCAATTTTGATATGCACTTAGCTTACTGGTTGAACCTTCTTTTTCCATTTTTTTATCTGTTCGGATTGCAATCACCCTCAACTTAGGCTTTTCGCCTGAGTTGTGATATCGTACCTTCGGAGAACCAAGGATATGATATATGTTGGGTAAGAACAAAGACTGATTTAAGGCTCAAATTGGGTTCAAGTGATAAGCTTTTCATTTGGTTCTTTTATTTTTAGCTTTTTACTAGTTTAACAAAAATGGCCTACTGATCCTTTCCTATCCAGTTATTCTCAGATTCAAGCAAGACTACTTAGGCAAGTTCTAGTTTCTGCTCCTAGTGTTAGACTTCAATCAAAACTTACACACACACTAGACAGTATTGCCTTTTTTTTAGTTTCTTGGTTCACTAATTAATTGGTCAGATTAGCCATGTTCAACATATCAATATCTAAGATGTCATCTAAAGATCCTAACAGTCAAACTCAGATTCAGGTCCTTAATTTTCAAATATTAGCTACTGCACAGCTCAACACAAAAAACACCCAAAATAGTAATACACAGAGACAACCTCCATTTTTTTCTAATAGTTATGGCAGGTTGGTCACCACCCCTTCCCCAAATAAAAAGGACTTAGCCCTCAAAGTCGATACAGAACAATAAAACACACAGGTTATAAGGAGGGGTCATACCTATGGTGCTCTAGGCGCCGGTCTTCGGATCAGCATTGGCACCTTTATCAATGGGTGCACTCTCAGAACTCGGGATCTGATCAGTTTAGTCCTCACTAGCCGGAGCAGGTTCTCCACTACCAGAAGCACCGATTAAGGCTGCATCTCGCTGTTGTTGCTCCCGGGCTTCTTTTTCTCAAGCTGCCTTCTTTGATGCTCGACGAGCTTTCTTTTCCTGCCGACTTTCCTCTTTGGCTAAGTCATCAGGTGTCTCCTCATCAGATTCTCCAGCTTTTCTCTTTCTCTTGCCGGATTTACTCTTAGGGCCCTCCCCCCAGAACTCATCAAGTGACTGTGTAGATGGTTCCTGAGTGATCATCTGTATCAACGACTCTGGCATGACCAGAGTGGGCACCTGTACTGGCCAGAAAATAAAGGTGTCCACCTTTAAAAGTACATCACATAGGACTCCTACAGGCCGCTTAACTGACCTATCAGCCATCATCAACCTCATTGTTATGGGTATTGGAACTCCCAATCCCAGTTTCTTGTAGATGGCTAATGGCATCAGGTTAATGTTGGCTCCTAGATCACACAACGCTTTTGCAATGCTGATTGACCCGATAGTTCATGGAATAGTGAATGCACCTGGGTCTTCCTTTTTCTGAACCAAAGATCTAGTAGCAATGACGCTGTAATGGTGAACATCATTATTAAAATCAAGACTTACAACTCTTTTCTTTGTAACCAGGTCCTTCATGAACTTAGCATATCCTGGCATCTGCTCCAGAGCTTCCACCAGTGGAATGTTTACTGAAAGATGCTTCAACATGGTAATGAATTTTGTAAACTTCCCATCTTCAGCTTTCTTGCTAAGGCTTTGAGGGAAAGGAGGAGGTGGTCTGGTAATCTACTTTAAAGGCAGGTTTTCCTTGACTTCTTTCTCTTTTCCTCTCGCGGGTTGTGATTTAAGCTAAACCTCCTCTGAGTTATCTACCTGTACGGTTTCATCCTCATCTCTGCCAGCTTGCTCCAAGACCTGTTCATGTTTGGTACCTGCAGACATAGGGTCAGTAAGAACTTTACAACTCCTGGTGGTGATGGCCATGCAGTGCTCATCCTTCTTGGGATTCTGAATGGTGTCAGTTGGTAGCGATCCATTCTTCCTCTGATTCAGTGAGGCTGAGAGTTTCCCCATTTACTGCCCAATTTGTTTAATGGAGGTGGTGTGAGAGTCCACCAACTGACTCATGCTTGAGAAATCACCTCACATTTCTTTTCCCCTGCATCAGTTGATTTAACCTTCTGGAGTA
Source organism: Solanum tacnaense (assembly GCA_029582525.1). NCBI lineage: Eukaryota > Viridiplantae > Streptophyta > Magnoliopsida > Solanales > Solanaceae > Solanum > Solanum tacnaense. The sequence goes on from JAJOOD010000487.1 coordinate 126,128, forward strand.
CTTTACCCATTATATCTTCCAGCTTAGATCCGCTGGAACTACCACCTGCCCGGTTTCTATTGCATGGGGGCACATAAAAACCACTGTGATAATTCCTATACCCCTCTCTATTTTGCTAGTTTCCTTGATCTCTATTTGATGGTCTATCATACTAACCATCCCTAGCATAGTTTCAACCTGCGTTTCTAGAATTCTAACCTTGATTTCCAGAGTTATAATTTCAGAAACCCCCTTTGTTTCCCAAGTAATTATCTTCCTCATCAAGGTCAAGATCCTAATCCTCATACCTATTTTGTTGTCCCACAGCATTCACCTTTTCCGACTTGGCGACGATGTGATTTGTGAGCAGATCTATTTGAGTCCTCATATGCGCCATGTCTTGGTCCCTTTCTTCTTCTCTCTTCCTCAGTTCAGCTGAAAGCTCAAATGTATACCCAAGCTCTCCTGCCTCTACATCTCTAGTGTACCATGCTCTATTGTTCTTTGAGACCTCATCCAATAGTTGCATGCTCTCCACAAATGACTTCCTCATAGATGAGCCTCCACAAACTGCATCAACAACAGGTTTAGTAACATAATTCAGAGACCTATAAAAGGCCTGTTTAAGATGCCATTCGGTAAGATCATGGTTGGGACATTTCATCAGCTTTTGGCTGAACCTCCACTAAGTATCATGCATTGCCTCTCCTGGTAGCTGCTTGTGTGTACTAATCTCGTCCTTCATCTACAGCTCTTTTGATTCTGGGAAGAATCATTCCAGGAAAGCTTTCTTCGACTCATTCCAAGTTCGGATAGAGTCATCTGGCATCTCATTCAACCAGTTAGTCGCCTCTCCAGTAAGAGACAATGGAAACATCCTCAACCTCATTGTTGTTTGGTTGACCCCAGGAATCTCTTGTGACTTATAGATTGCCACAAAATTCATCAAGTGCTGATTTGCATCATCACCAGCTGCACCTCTAAGCATACCTTCCAGTTTCAGCAATTGGATCATGGTGTTGGTGATTGTGAACTTAACACATGGGGGTACTGCAGGTAACACGATCGCTCCAGCTCCATCTAAGTCAGCATCATCTTCTTCATACATCATATGAGCTGGATGTTGATCTCTACCCCTTGGGGCTATTGGTTGGCACTGGGGATGGACTACTCATTCCACCCCTCTGTTCTCATCTACTACCGTAGGTTAATTGATTCCAGCATTTTGCTGCACACCTGGCCTAGGTTGATTGATTCCTGCAGTTTGATGTACATTCCTTGCAGCATCAATCTCAGCTTCTGGTCACAATCTGTGTCTCTGAACCTCTAGTTCATGTGCATTAACCATCTTTCGAAGAGTTCTCTGAACTTCAGGGTGGTAAGGAAGCAATGGGGTTCATTTGCTTCTAGTGTTTGGCATGCGCATTCTGACTCTCCTGAAAAAGACACAAACACCAAACAAAATGTAAAATTAGGAAATATAACTACAATCAAATAAAAGCTAGTAAAACACTTCTGAATTGAAATTCCCCGGCAGCGGCGCCAAAAATTGATACGTCCTAACTTACACTTCAAATAAAAAGTCTAAACGGTCGATGTTAATTTACAGAACTCAAATAGAGTTGAGGTCGATCCCACAGAGAATTTCTTTACATATAAGGTTTTACTGTCGCATTTATTCGAATGTTGTTAATATCTCCTAAACAAATAGGAACGGAAAGTAAATTGGGTTTGTTGGAAATGTATGTTAATTTTGAAACCTGCAATTACCAAACAGGCAGTCAAAATCTAGATTCGCGACTAATACACTATTTCGTTGTAAGGTTGATTCAGTCAATTAAGAGAAAGCAGGATTTTGTTCAACATAACATTAGTTCAAGTGTTCTTCCGTAATTGAGCATCAGGCAAATCAATGTTTACAAAATATTGTTAGTTAAATTTATCTGACACTTCTCAATCAAATCAGATAATTATCACTCATTTTCTCTCGACCCTAGAGTGTTAGTAACATTGACCCTCACTTAAAATGATATGGTGTTAAAGATCTTTTCTCTTGAACTCAAGCTTTAACTCCAATTTGATAATTTAGTTCAGTTTTTTCCTCACTGGTATTTTTCTCTCGAACAAATAATAGATACAGGCTCATCTAATGCATGCACTCACTAGAGGACAATGATATCTAAAGCTAAAGACTATAGAATGTAAACACAAACTGCCCTTTATACGTTTTACGGAATCGTAACTAGAGCTTCGTCATGGATCCCACAACCCTAGTCGTGGTATTTAGCTACTCATGCTTTCATGTAAAAAATTAGTAATTAGGGATGAAAACATATTGAGAAAGACTTACAAAAGTGCTTAGCAAATTAACAATCACTTTGATAATATGATAGTCTAAATCCGAATTTCCAACTGATAGCAATAATCAAAAGCCCAAAAATTGAAAGCTAAGAGTACCCTCTCTTCTTCGTCCTCAAACGTAGGATAGTCAATAATATAATTTTAAAAATGACCTAAAGTAATTCAAAATAGAATGTTTAAAATGAGTCCTAATCGAATTAGGACTGAGTTGTCGGGTCTTTTCACGGCCACTACAACGACCCGTCAAGGGCTTCACGGTCCGTGAAGCCTTTCGTGGTCTTGCCTTGGAGCTTATCAAAAGTGGGTCTTCAAACTTGGTCACTAGAAAATGCACCACGAGGGCTACAACAATCCACAATGAGGACCATGGCCCGTGAAGACGCCCGTGGTCTTCACTTGGGTTTCAACCTTCTCTCAACTCTTTCTTGCTTTCACACTGGTTCAGCTTCACGGCAGCTACCACGATAAGTGGTGAGGACTACGGCCCGTAGAACCCTCTGTGGTCTTCACTTGGTTATTCCTGCTCTTCATTTTCTCAAGGCCCAGCACTGCCTCACTTTCATGAGCTCAACCACGGACTGTGAAGAAGTTAACGGTCCGTAAAGTTAGTCGTGAACTTCACTTGGTCAACATCAGTTCTGCTTCTTCTTTCTACTTTTCTATACAACCCAGATTCTGCCTACACATTTAACAAACCCATCAAATAATCCAAAATTTCACTTAATTCCAGTATTAGTTCATAGTTATTAAGCATCATCTATGCCACGATTTTGCAGCGCATCACTTGTACACCCCTTCCCACTCTAACCTTTCCCGACCGGGGATCCCTATAGTCACAAACTTAGAATTACAATTTAACACATCATAATAGGAGGACAACCAAGTCATGCCTAAGATTATATCAAAATTAGTCATATCCAAAATAACCAAATCAGCCCAAGTCTGGAAACCCATAAACAAAGTAGGGCAAGCACGATACACATGGGTGACTATGATAGACTCTCCAACTGGGGTAGAAACATGGATGGGGGGATCAAGTATATCACAAATCATATCAAAACCCAAGGCAAACTGAACTGATACATAGGAATAAGTAGAACCGGTATCAAACAAGATAATAGCCATCCGGTCACAGACAAGAATAGTACCTGTGATCACTGAATCAGATGCCTCAGCCTCAGTCTTGCCCGAAAAGGTATAACACTGAGCCCTAACCTCATGTTGGGCGACCTACTTGGCTGGTTGCACTGCTCCTCTACCTGTGTTACCATTTCCCCTTCCTCCATGGCCTCGCTGACTTCCAACTCACCCATCTTGTGGACATCCTCTACCATTATTATTGTTTCCCGCAGGTACCACTCATCTAGTCTGCTGCTACGCGGAATCCAACTTGTGCGGTTGGGAAACAATCTCTCCTCAAATGCCCAAGTTCCCCCCAATTATAACAAGTGCGATCAAAAGATGGCCTACTGCCTACCGAAGATGCGACTCCCTGGCTATCCTGAATAAAATTCTATTGTGGAGTTCCCGATTAACTATCTGTAGAAGCTGGCAAGGCTGACTTAATGGGCTGGGTTGAAAGTGTTGGCCTACCTGAACCTCTGGAGTACGATCCCTGAAAGTTACATGTGTTCTTGGACTTCTTAGCCAAAGCTTTGGCATGCCCATAATGTCTAAATCCTTCCACTTTCTTTACAAAATATATCATCTCATTAAAAACAATTCCTACAGAAGTCTTGTGAATAGACAATACCTGTAACTCAGAATTTAGTCCTTTGATGAATAGGTGAATCCTCTCCACCTCAGTAGTCACCAATTGGGTAGCATATCTAGACAATGTATCGAACTTAGCCTCATATGCAACTACAGACATACCACATTGCTCCAAAGACATGAATTCATCTTTCTTGCAATCCCTCAAAGTCCGGGCCACATACGTTTCCAATAATAGAGCATGGAACTGCATCCAAGTGAGTGGGGGAAAAACTGACTATCTCCATTCCACATAGGCCCTCTACCACTGCTTAGCCTCACCTAGAAGCTGGAAGGTCACGAACTCTACCACATGCAAATGTACAATAAGCAACTTATGAAGCCTCTAATAACAATCCAAGATGAACTCATATGCGTCCTCACTCTCAGAACCTTGGAACACAAGCAACTTCAACTTCAGAAACTTAGTCAACATCTCATGCTCACAAGTCATCACCGGACCCAACAAAGGATGGAAAAAGCCATCAGTGCCTAATACTCCATCTACCATAGGAATAGTAGAAGCAGTAACGGGGTGGTTGATCGGTGGTTGAGCAGCTGGGTCTAAGGGAAGAATACATGTAGTCTCAGCCAGCACCTCTTCCTCTTATCCAACATCCTCCTCATTCTCAACCTCCACATTCTCCTCTATCTCTTCATGATGCACAGTAGGAACCTCTTTTCTAGGAGAATTCTCAACGGGGGATCCATTCCTAGCAAGTTCTACCCTTCCTCGGCCTCTACCCATTGCTCTTCCTCTACCCCTGCCTCGACCGCGGCCTCTTGTTGTGGACTCCTCAGCGGGCTCATTAACGGGAGCTACGGGAGTGACACCATTGAATCTAGTGTTAACCATCTACAAATAGAAGAGTGAAGGAGATTAGATACAAATTTGGATCACCAGATACCAATTGGATTCAAGTTATAGTACGACAAGAGACAAACACAGAGATTTCCTAAAGTCCTATAGCCTCCCGAAGAAAAGTACAGACGTCTCTGTACCATTCCGCAAGACTTTACTAGACTCATTTTAGTACACCGAGATCAACGAACCTACGGATCTAATACAAACTTTTTTAGGACCCAAACCATCGTGATTGACACCCACACTAACCCTCCAGTGGGAGAACCACTACTAAAACCCAACTACACAATTTAATGAAAAACTAGGCATTTAAAGATACGGAAGAAGGTTTAAATGACTAATGAAATAAGAAGTTCCCATAAACTCCATAAGTTTAACAAAACCACTATCAAAACTTTGCGGAAAACAACCCCTAGAACCTGAAAGTAAATGTACCAAAACTCTAACAATCCACAAGTCTAAGGAATAGGGGTACAACCCCGAAAGCTAAAATAGAACAAACATATAAAGTACTAATCTAAGTCAGAAGAAAATGGACTAAGCAAAAGAAGAAATCATGGCAGCTTGGATGAACTGGATCACCCTTGAATTTGGTCTCGATCACTGATATCCTAGTTGAGGTCTACTAGTAGCCACCTGAAGATGCCCTGTACTCAACAAAGAACGAGCAAGTGCAGTATCAGTACCCAACCAAAGTGTACTGGTAGAATCACACATATATTCTAATAAGTGAAACATATAAAGGCAATTACAACATAGTAAACGTGACATGTACAGAAAATATATACACATTGTTTATCATTTTAGGAATAATGTACAAATACACATTCTTAATAACAAGTAAATACGACAATTCATTGGTCCTCTCATGGAACTCATCCTCAAACTATTAGTGTGCCGAAACGTGACACCCAATCCCAATTAGTGTGTCAGAACGTGACACCCACACCAATGTAAGTGTCGTAACATGACACCCGATCCACGTTAGTGTGTCAAAACGTGACACCCGATCCATTCAACACAACCACAATCACAATCATAATCACAATCACACTCATATGTACATACTAATAATCATATAATCAAGTGTTGAATTATGACATACATTTGTTCATTCATACTCATGTCATTAGGTTTGATCAACAAGGCTTCCTTAACATACATACATGCATTACAATGAAGCAATTACCAACATACATCACGCAAACAAGAAATAAAACCATCACCTACCTTGAAACCAAGCTTGAATCCCCCTAAGGCACTTGAATCTTACCTTTCCAGATTCTTTCCATTTGTTCTAGGTGTGCAAAAAATTAATATAAGGCAAGGATAAATAATTAAGGTCTAATTTATCCGGATCATAAAAAACCCAATAACCTAAGACCAAACCCTTGATCCTAATACGTAGCTAAGGCTTTTTTCCCACCGTTAAATTCAATCCAAAACCCTCCCCAATAATAATTAACCAAGAATCTAAGTTCTATGGATTGAAAAATGGATTGAGGCGTAAAATCCTTACCTTTAGTCCTAGAAGAGGTGGAAAACCTTCAAGAAATATCCCTAGGTTGTCTCTTAGCTCTCAAGAATGAAACTTGCAGAAAATAAGGTTTTTGGGATTTAATTTTAACTTAAGTCAAGACTGGCCCGCCGTCCGCCCTGGCAGGAATAATCCCACCCCAGCGCCTTACACGGAGATAGAGAGTCAGAATTTGAGTCACAAACCCCCATTTCACAACAAACCTTCAACCCATGACATTCAAAGACTACTATTTCACGCTAAGATCAGTTTCGGGAGTTCCACTCGCCCAAATTTGATTCTATAAAGTTGTACAGGTTCCTTAACGTCTTAGCTATCTACTCATGTAACCAAAATCATTATTGAATCTCTCATTCACTACCAAATTTCCCTAGACTAGTATGTCTCAGAAATCTGGACTAGGCTAGGAAATTCCAAGTTACTACAAAATGTTTTTCCGGCCCCAATTCTTTCCCCGTTGGCTTTTCTATATTGATGGGAACAGGTCGTTACAACTCTCCCCCATAACGGTGCTCAATACTACTCCCAAAATATACTAAGCTCATTAAGTTTTGAAGAAAACATTTCCTCTTTCAGTGGTTTGAGATCATTACTCTAAAAGCTTTCTGTAAAAAGAGATTGTACTCAATTGCTCCTAACTCATTTGGAAATCACAATATCTGCCTCTTTTAAATGTGAAAACATTTACTCTGGGAATACTTGTTCCCATATATTCATTTGGAAAAATGACCCAACTCTACTCTCTCTGTAACTCAACTGCTATGTGTTAAAATAAGTTTAGAAAAATTTGTAAAAGACTTCTCAAACTAGGGTTCATGCTGAATTATGGATGTGAACGACTCAATTCAAGGTTTTCAATAACCATACAATACTCGAAACTCAACAACTCAGAACTCAAAAACTTCAATGATACTACTCTTTTCAAGAATGCTCAACTCATAGGGTTCAAGCGGAATTACGGGCATGAACAACTCAACTCAAGGGCTCAATGATACTTCTCATCTCAAGACTGCTCGACTCATAGGGTTCTTGCGGAAATGTGGGCATGAACAACTCAACTCAAGGACTTCATCGGTAACACTTAATAGTCCCATAATTAGGAATATAATCTCAAAAGGGTTAGGAACTCATTAATCAAGACATAGAACTTGAAGATACTACTCCTCTCAAAGATGCGCAATTTACGTAGTTCATGCGGATTTATGGGCATGAACGACTCGACTCGAGGGTCTAAATAACAATATGGAACTAATGTATACAACTCTACTCATTCTAATACTTACTTCCTCTAAAATTAGTTCAAATCAATAGTTGATCTCAAAGGATTCACAATTGAACTCAAAGACTTTACTGAACTCTACTTTTAACTCTCTCTTAAATTTGATTTATGAATTCTAGGTTATGATTCATGTTATGAATGATTTCTAGATGTTTAGAAGTAGTTTAGAGTAGTTTGAAACAAAAGGGTGTGTAGGTACACTTTAAAGGGACTCAAACTGGACAACCAACAGAAAAAGAGTGGGGGCAGGAGATCCTGGCACATTTCTGGCGCGGAGCGCCAGCCCCTAAAGTTCAGAGGCACCATCGTGACGCACCACACTAGCCCTGCTAGCGCATCCATGGCACGTCACGCCACCTTTCCCCCAGACAATTTTGACAAATTTTTCTACTCGTTTTCTTACCTTAATTCGACTAGAATCGAATGGTTTCTTCCTCAATCACTTAGAATCTAATACTAAACATAAGTACACAACAATCTACTAAAAAACCCTCAAATTTGAAGGATTTAGCTCAAGAACTCATCCAACAGATCCTAATTCAAGAACGAAAGCAAAACTTCAAGAAAACTCATCAAGAACATAAATCTTTCGATCTTTATGGATTAATTTAAATATATAAATCATGATTGGTCTGTGGTTAAATGAAACCAACACTATGAAAACTTAAATATTTCTTAGGATCAAACCCTTGGTGAAAATCGGTAACGAAACTCAAGAATCTCGACGAACCCTTTAATCCTTTCCTATTTTCTCCTCTTTTCTCTCTTTTTCTCTTCTTGAACTCTCAACTAAAACCCTAGGTGTATATTAGGATTATAAAAATGGAACTAATCAGCCTAGACCCCTAAAAACATACTAAAAATGAATTAAATATGATTGGGTAAGGAAAACACCAAAATACCCCTCACTATTTTCGGGTTAATTTCCTTAATTGGACATCCTGACTTCAAAAGGACATACCTCACTCATCCAAAATCTAAGCTTAGAAAACTTGGTGGCGTTGGAAAGATAATCCAAGGACCTTTCATTTGAAATCTTATGGGCAACCTAACTCATCTTCTACTGAAAGTTATGGTCGTTTGAAGTTGACCCGAAACTTAAAGGAACTTAGGATTCACTTGAATGAATTCTCTTTAGTTCTTTTTGGAACTCAAGGTGCTACATCTAGTGACCTTAACACTTAAGAAATTTTAAATTCCTCGGTAAAAATCCAAATCACAACGAAGGATAGTTCGAGTCTTAGTTCAAAAAAATTATGGGGTGTTACAATCTCTCTTAGTCAAAAGTACCCCTAAACTATCGGAAATAGCTCAAATTTACCATTAAAATATATTCTGGCTCAAAATTACCCTTCCCGTCAAAGTATTGGGTACCCTTCTAATTAATAGAAGTTTGTTAAATGCCACGTGGATGCCACTGGACACCACATGGACGCCACATAAGCACCAAAAATTTCCCACTTCCACGTAGACTAATTAGATTCCTAATTTCTAATTTTCCACTCATTTCTCTTAAGATATGATTTCACCCATTTCCCCTCATTTTCGCGGCTAGGGTAAGAAATGATTTCATAGATTTCTTCGTTTCGCGGCTGGGTTTTGAAGTTGATTTGGCGAATGGGTTTCAAAGTGGATCTTCGAATCCTTGAGCTGAATCCTTGAGCACTTTAAGCATCTCTAATCAGTTTGATTGTTTTGGACAAAGTCTTATAATATTCTTAAGTTGGCTGATATAAGAAAATCTTGATGCCTGAGGTACCTGAATTGCACCACTTAGAAGAAACTTGTTTTTTGCTAAAGGAATTTTTCCCTATGAACGAGAAAGCATCTAATGATAAGCACTTCAAGACTGACATGAAGTTCATATACAAGATAAATAACTATTGAAGCACTGGGATCTTGAAATGGCTATACTAATACCCATGTGAAACATTGGAATCTTGAAGGTCTCTTAATTAGGCAACTATTGTTGTATAAACTCTTAATGCCTTTGTGTACACTGAAACTGAATTATTTTGTTTTCCTATTGAAGAAATTTGTTTTTTTTTGGCTCAACTGCTTGCATGTGAAGGCCGATTGTTGGATAGGAAGGTACTGTGAGGCTGGTCTTTTATGAATTATTGAATAACAAGAAAATTCCCAGAGTCTGCATTAATCCTAGCATTTTCTATACCTTTTGATCGATCTTATGAATTCGTGGAGATGCTTTGTTTCATTTTTTTTCCTTGAAATACAGTACCAGGTTCTTCCAAAACACTTCAGAAATAATCCTAAATTTCATATTTAGTTTTCCTCAATATATACCCCAACTTTTATACCAATACCCATTGGAGTTGTGAAACCCAGCCGCGAAATCAACTTCGAAACCCAATCGCGAAATGAAGAAATCTGTGAAATAGTTTTTTACCCTAGCCACAAAAATGAGGGGAAATGGGTGAAATCGTATCTTAAGAGAAATAAGGGGAAAATTAGTTATGAAGGATCTCATTAGTCTACGTGGAAGTGGGAAATGTTTGGCGCTTATGTGGCATCCATGTGGTGTACATGTGGCGTCCACATGTCACTTAACATACTTCTGTTAATTAGAAGGGTAAGTGTGACCCAATACTTTGACGGGAAGGATAATTTTGAGCCAGAATATAGTTTAAGGGTAAATCTGAGCTATTTTTGATAGTTTAGGGGTATTTTTGAGTCTTTTCCGTTTTTCTTTCTAAATATGAATCACATGTTGGTAGTGACTTCACTTTCAATGAACCATTATGTCCATTCTTTAACCAACCTCAAATTTCCATCCAAAATAAATGACGTACATGCTAGTGTACAAATAAGTTTCATTCAATTTGAAAGATATTTTCTGTCATGAGATATATTAATATTATTCAATTCATGAGAGAGAGAAAAAAATACATGCATCAATATACAATAAGAGATAAATATTCATCAAACTCAATAATAGAAGCGTTACATGAAAAATATATTAAGTATCCATCTCTTATCTAGTTAGAAACTGAAAATAATTTTTTTTAAACATAATTTACATGTACAATGCTTTCTTTGAATTAATGTTTTATCTCTATTGAAATAAATTCTTGATTAGTACTAAGAGTGTCTGTAAGGTTTATTGAAAATATTTGAGATATAATACATTAAATAGATCATAATATGTCGAATAATCCTAAATTAAAAATTCAGGGCTCATTTACACATATATATCCACGCATCTCGAATAGCCAATAAATGGGATTGGAGAACTACTCATGCAACACACATGTACAATGACTAATTATTTACTCCATGAACTTATACAAACCTAACTCAGATGGAGAATCTACTGTTAGTTTAAGTCAAGTGAAAATCACCCTAGTTACATTTATCTGATCATATATTACTCAGTTAAGGAGAGTTAGTACAGATTATCAAAACTAACGATTTAATACATAGTGACTTGTATTAATTTCATCCTATATGGAGGAATGTCTAAGCCAACACATGAAACTAATACTTCACTACAATTCAATCTTGGCAATCAAGGTAAGGACCCCTATAACCAAATATGACCAAACACTAATATAACGATCCAAAATATATTTCTTACTAGGTCGTTCTTTTGAATCTACCAAATTTCAGACCAATCAGAGTTCATTTTTTTCGAATTCCAAAACTATGATCAATTTAGTTAAAACGTTGTTTGGGAAAAATAGAATTCATAATTTTTTGTTCAGTAATTCTTATGACATATCATCTTTTCTGAAAAAAATACACGAATCAAGAACAAAGAACAAAATTTTAAAACTATTTACATTATCTGAATAATATTTTTCAAAAATAATCATGTTATGTATACATTGAACATTAAAATTTAAAACACATCTCATGGATATCCATGCATTTTGAACGATAAATTTTGATGAAAAATAACTACTCATGCAACATACATATGTTATGTCAGATATTCACTCAAAAAAAATTAGAACAAAAGCTAACTCAGATGGAGAGTACTATATATTGCTTTATGCCAAATGGATATCATTATCTTTAGATCATTGATCCGATCAAATATTACTCAGATAGGGAGAGTTAATAAAGATCATCAAAAACTAGAGATTAAATTTTAATGACTTGTATTACTTTCATCCGATATGGAGGAAGGTCTAAGCCAACACATGAACTTAATACTTCACTAAAATTTTGTCATCAAGACCATAGAGAAAAATCTCTATCACCACTATATCATAGGTGAGTAATTTTCATTAAAATTAATTTTCAAGATACAATTTTTTTAATCCAAAACATCATCTGAACGACCTCAAATTACCAAATAACTTTATAAATGTGAATATTTTAAATTTGATCTTTTCTGAGAAACCTATTGAATTTCAGATCAATTAGAGTTTACAAATAATATTTATCTCCAAAGCTATGATCAAATTCAGAGTCAAAAGGAAAAATATTCATATCTATATCACTATCATTTGTCAATTCATGTTATATCATACCATGCAATCATGTTCCTAATCTAACCTAAATATAATTGACATAAGAATGACCTTATCATATTCAAATCAAATTTCAATCTTACAAAAGTACCTAAAACTCATTTAAATAATTTTCGATGGAACCATTAAATTTCAAGTCAATCAGAGATCATAAAATTCATGAACACCTAAACTTTGATCAAATTTGGAAAACAATCATTTAATACATAGTTAACGATTAAAATAACTTGATTCACATTTACATTCTCTTCTAATAGTTATCTCATGAGCATAAGGTGTACTGTGTGTCTTCCATTTGTCTAAGACACTCAATACCTTCTTGTAACAAATTATTCTCTAAATAATACAGTTGAGAATTCAAGATATTATGTTTCTCTCTTTTGAGTGAAAACCTCGATATCTCTTCTCAAGAATTAATTAAGCATTTCTAGGTAAATCACCATTTACGTAAATAAATATTTACCACTAATATTCACTTAAAATAATTTATACATGATGCATTGAGGATGTTTAAATGACTCAAATAAATAGACAGTTTCAGTAATCCTATTTTTTAATCATAATTCTCAATTCATGTATTGCAATATATATTATCACATGTATAAAGTCTAAGGAATTTTCAACGATTTCAAATAAATACATCACTTAAGTGATACCTATTTATTAATCACCAAATTACAAATTGATATACATGTGACAAATAATATGCTTAAATAATAAAAAAAATCAATCCAATTGACCTGAATAGTGATTGTCACTGCCACTTAATAAGCTTTGGAGTCAACAATTAGTCAAGAACAAATATTATAAAGTTAAAAAAATATATTTCACAATCAATTCAGTGATAATTTGTTCATCAACAACCTCTATGATTCCCTTTATTATCAAGCTTTGCAAATTTGATGGATAAATAAGAAACAACCCTAAAAAAAATTGGAACTAGCCGCCGATAAAAAAAAATGAATTACATATGCAGAAGTTCTTACTCTCATTTATTAAATAAAAGAAATCCATTGAACTTTAACTTTTCTTTTAACTAATGAAAAGTTTTCAATTTGGGTTCCATTAATTTAAAATAAAAGGACTTTGAATAATCATTAGGACAAGTGTTTACTGTTGTTGTCTATCCCACATGAAAGTGAAAAACTGTCGTCAACACGTTTTTCCCTCTTGATCATCTCACAATTTAAGAGTGTATGTATTTTAGCCAACAAATCAAAAAACTTCAAGTTTCATCTGATTCTTTCTTTTTGCAGTAAAAATATATTTACCAACCACGAATTATGCATACAATTGCACATACATATAGGTTAGGTTATCTATAAAGATGTAAGTATGGATCTAATACAAATTGTTGGAAAATTATATGCACAGCGAAATCATACCAGAATCATACAACTTACATGAATAATAGACAACACATAGTTTTTCTAGAACATATAGAATCATTCTAGATCACATAAACGTTGAAAAATTTAATTCAAGGATTACCTCTTTAAGCGTGGGCATATACCTTCAATCAAATCCACAATCCAGAACCTTCAAACAAAACCACAACCTAGTCTACAACTAGACGGCAGTTCTACGGTTTTCTACAAGGATGCCAAGTTCACTTCCTAACGCTCTCAATACTTGGGTGGAAAAGTATCATATCTATAACTTCTTCATCTTCAAGGGTTAGAAGAATTCCTATTGATAGAGATTTCTTCCTAGTCCAAGGAGGAGAAGAAACACATAGTCTTTCCTTAGAATAGAAAAAGACATGTACTTCTCCCTTTCTTTAGAATAGAAAAAGGCATGTACTTCTCCCTTTCCTTAGAATATAGAAAGACATATACTTCTCTCTTTCCTTCGAATAGCTTAAAGACACATACTTCTTCTTTTTTTCTCTTAGAATAGTTTTGAGGTCTTTTTAAATATGGGCCCGGTAAGGAACACATAATTAATTATCGTGGCTTCCTATTATGGAAATAATTCTAAATAATTGATTTGAATTATTCTTATCATAATAAATTATAAATCATTCCACTAGAAATTTATAATTGCACTCCTCTATTTATATTTTGAAATTCTCCATTAAACAAATATGTAAGTCCCCATGTTAGAATTACAGATACTAATCAATAATTTAGTTACTGACGAACTTAATTCAATGATCAATTTCCTTTAGAGTCCTGTTTAACTTATTTCATGTGTCGAATTCATAAATTCACTTGCAAGGTTTGACACGATAAAAACTTATAAGCTTCTCAAAAAGGCATATCGTTAATCTCTATATCGAGACATGGATTCCGTCAACTAACTTATTATTTCACCAATATATATTATCATCATCCAATCTACCAGGTATATTGACCCATCTTAGAATCTCGCATTTTCATAAATCAAAACGATAAATAACATATATAGATCATAATAGTGATATCAGGATTAAGAATATAAGTATATTTAATAGTTTAGAGAATATGCGTTTGTCACTCAGTCTAAAGCAACTATCTCTACTCGGTCTCGTTCAATACATACAAAATGCACTAGCACAAGAAGTTGGAACTATATCATTCCCATAATCAAGATAAACTACATATAATCTTTTGCTATAATCGTACCGATTGCATGTCTAATTCTCATCTTAGATTGTGAACAAAAAACTTTATACTTAGAAGAACCGATGATTTAATCTTCTATGTATAAGCTAAAACTCTATACACTAAATAATCTACTATATAAGTAAACAGACACCATAAACGAATATATGATCTATTAAAAATGAATAAATAATTATTCTATAATAAATACTATATCTAAACACATAGTTAATAGTATATATTCATAAACCTAGTGTCGTTATTCTTCGCTAACATGGAGGATGGTCACCTCTACTAAAACCGTCTCTAACTTAGCTTGGTCAGTGATCCCAATGATTTCTCATCAAAGGTAAACCAGTAATATCCTACCTTATACGGTATATCCCTCCAACCCAATTTCCATAAATTTTTCAATTACCTTTCAAATAAAGTAAGGAAATTTAATTCTGAGATTTTGTTACACTTTTCTCTTAACTTTCTTTTCATTAATTTCTAAGCTCAAATGTACTTCTCTTCTGCATCTCCTTGATATATTTAATGAAGTATTTTACCTCAACAAAAAAAAAAAATCTTAGCTTCCTCCTTTTGTTTCACTTACATTTTGTAACACAATTTCAAGCATAGTTCTAGCTAGTGTAATGGAACCCCTTTCTGATTTTCTTAAAACATAAAAAACAAAAGAGGGCCTTAAAGAAAATGTATATTTACCATAAGAATTGTATATAAACCTAAAATATATGAATCTGTGCAGCAAACTACATTTTTAAACTAGCCAATGGGAACTCATAGACTAAGTGCAAAGCCTTATAAATTTCTATAATGCATTCGGGCTAGATTCAAGCTAAAGAATGCAATTTAATTGAACCCAAGCAACATGAGGTGACTTGAGTGGAGAGAAGTTATTGGGATGCTTGGGGATAATTATTTCATAAACCATTGAGAGTTGGACTAAAGGGAATACCTAAGATTTTAATTTTTATGTAATGGTAGTTAAATGGAAATGTTAGCACAGGTGGAAGTTCACAGTATTGATGAAAGTGAACCAGATAGGCTAAGATGGGGAAGCAAAGGTACATTTCACAGTGAAAGAATGTTATAGAAAACTATGCTCACAAAGTCAAGTACCTGCTAGATGGCCATGGAAGTTAATATGTAAGACCAATCTACCAATGAAGATTAAGTGCTTCAGCTAGATAAAACTAAACAATACTTGCCTTACTCAAGACAACCCGAATAGGCAAGGATTGCAGTAGGTCAACATATGTTATTTTGCAAGATAACTCAGGAGACTGTCAACCATATATTTCTTCACTGCCCATGGGCATGTGATCAATGGAACATGTTCCTATGTTTTTTTGAATGGAAGTTGGTGATGCCACAAAGATTAAGAGATGCCAAGATGTCTTGGAGTCTACGCACAATTGATAACGCTAGCCAAAAATATTTGTGCTAATAAGAGTTCTTGATAAACAAAAATACACCCAAAAATGTTGTGAATATCACAAATACAAAAAGAATACTGATAAAGATAATGAAAACATACCAATTCAAGAAAAAAAGATTGGTATATGCTTGATCAAGGAGGGGTAGAAGAGTGAAAACATGGCGGATAAGAGAAGCAAGGGGCATGGAAGGTTTTGTGAAATAAAGAGTGTAATTTTAAAAGAGTTTTGAATAATATTAATACTATGTTACAGATCTGATTCATGGATGTTTGTGTAATCAAGACACAACTTCCGATGCAAGTGTCTACGATAGTACAATAGTTTAGTAGCCCAACCACGGGTTGGGGTCGAGTCCCAAGGGAGTGGGCGTGAGAATTAGTGGTTGAGTGCGAAAGTGCTAAAGCTAATCGTAGCTAAAGACTTTGGCGAATGAAAACATAACAAATTAAAAAGGGTGATGCAAGCGTCAAGTATCAAATGAGGGTTTGTAAGCAAGAAACAACTAAATCAGTGTAAATAATGAAAAATACAAGTATGGAGATGGGATTCTTGGGATGTGATAGGAATACGGGATAGACTAAATCATTGGGTACATGCTTTTGATATTAAATCCATTGAGTATTTGTGACTAGGATAGACTTTAATGGGGATAAGCTTTCTATCGAACAACTTACCCCATTTCAAGCGGGTTCCTCTTGGACACCCACTTGCCACATGAAGAACAACCTCCCCCTTAACCCACTCACTCTCTCGAGCTGAGTGTATGGATATGGGACTAGGGTTTACTCTGTCAAGCTGAACCTCATGTCGACCCACTCGCACTGGCCATTAATTTAGTGGTCTTAGTTTTACGACCTCTCTCTCTAGGAAGCCGAAAACACATTTATGAGATTATATTTGCAGCTACAACCTCATTAAGTTCATCCACAGCCACTAAAAGAAATCACATTTCAACTACATATGGACTACCAGTAAGCAAGACCCGACAACTAATCTAACCCATATTCACAAACTCACACCCCAAGAATTGGGGTTTTAGCTACGCATGTAAAAGTGATAAAGACCTATACCAATATTAGTTTCCAACAATGGGTATGTAAGATTAAGTCTTAAAACAAGCCAAAAGTGAAGAATCCAAGAGACCCAAGTCTAATTTCTTGTAGATGAAACCTTTAAAAACTCCAAGTTCCTTAAAACCCTCTCCAAAACTTAGAGAAAATATCTCCAAAAATTCTGTCTAAAACTTAATAATCTAAAAACTAGGTAAAATTTTCCCCCAAGAATAAAAACTGAACTAGTATTTATAGTTTCCAGAAAATGAGATACGAAGGTTCTTTCGGTGATGTTAGTGGGAATCGCCGATGCATTCGGCAATCCTCCCTTTGGTTTACTTCGTCGCCTTTCATCAGTTACCTTCAGCATCTTGGTGTTCTGGATAATTGGGAAATGTAGCACTGCATCTTGGAGTCGTTCGGTGGAACGTCGACTGCTCCTTTTCACCGCCGATTTTCTCCTTTCCTTCAGGGCTCAGCACACTGGAACAAAAGGCGAATATGTGATGTGTTGGCGATTTGTTGAATGGGTTCGGTGATTCTTAGATCTTTGTTTCTTCGTTCTTTCGGCTTCTTTTGCTCCTTTTTGCGACGTAATGTCATGCTTTCCTTCAAACTTCAAATTCCTGAAACTTAAGGGTTTTCATCAGATATTGAGATAAAATAAGCATTTGAGGACACAATTTCTATTAAAATATAGC
This sequence comes from Solanum tacnaense, assembly GCA_029582525.1. Lineage (NCBI taxonomy): Eukaryota > Viridiplantae > Streptophyta > Magnoliopsida > Solanales > Solanaceae > Solanum > Solanum tacnaense. The sequence goes on from JAJOOD010000487.1 coordinate 144,180, forward strand.
CCTAAATGAGTCCAATTTGTGGACTCATCAACACCCCTAACTTAAACTTCTGCTTGTCCTCAAGCAAACTCAAGTTCAACCATTTAAAAACGGTGTCTTGAACAGTGCTACATAAGACTCGATCATGAATGCACACAGCAAGACTCAATTTACTTATGCAAAGATCAATTGTGCACTCAAAGATTCAAGTAATGACTCACCAATATTAAAGAGTCTCGTGCTCACAATACTTGCCTCAAATGCAGGTTCAGGCTCAACTAGAGTGTTTGAATGCCTTTTCAGAAAAAATGAGTCCATATTCGCACATAATGATTTAATCATTTAAAGTTCAGGAATCATATGCAATGCTCACACTCACAAAGATGAAAACAATGCATGCTTTCACCCATAGGTTTGCCCGTATTTTCCAATTGACAATTGTTTCAGCTCACTCAAGATCAAAAAGGTCTTTTTAAGAGTTGTAATGGGGCTGAGTGCAAAGGTATGGTCATTTAGGCTTAGTGACTTTTATCATCATGAGATGTGGTATTCACAACATTTCCTTTCCTTTTCCTTCATCATTTTTGCTAGTGCTCATGAGTCATCCCATTAATCACTTCCCATGGATTGTTTGGAAACCCCATTTCTTTGGTACTTTATTTCACAACTTTCTTTTTCATTCTTTTTTCTCTTTCTCTTTTATTCTTCCTCTTCTTTTTTTTATATGGAGGGGTTCTATTTTTCTCAACACCATAGGTTAGAGGAGACTTTCCTTGCACTTCTTGAATTTCCCTTTTCTTTTCATCACACCCCTAACTTAGGCTTTTGGCCTAAGTTGGATATTCAACTCACCACAAATCAAGAGGATTATAGGTAATGGACAAAGAAGGGTCATGTTTAAGTCAAGTTTCTTTCAAAGAAAGGAAAGGCTCAAGGGGTGTTCAACAAGAGGTTCAGACATTCTCACAAGGTAGGCCACAAAAGAGGTTTATGTAAAATTTGCTCACACTCTGTAAAGTTGCCTAAGATCATATTAAGAGATAGCCTTACTTAGTCGATTGGACTAACGGGGTAAATTCTAGGATCTATTACGCATGTTTCAAAGTAAGCTCAGCACACTAGGCATCGACACTAAAGTCGAATATGACTCCACACTTTCGCTAGTGTGCAACGGTAATTACAAGAGACTCGATTCGATATTAGGTAGTCAAAACGAGATGCAAAGAGTTCACATATTATCTATGCAACTTCATTTGGTCTCATCGTAGCCGCACATTCATATTCGTTTGATTGAGAGTACTATTCAAGTCATCCATATTAATCGAAACCGAGACTCAAATTTTGCACAAGAACAACCACATTCACACATAAGAGGTGGCAAAAAATTTCGGACGGGTTAAAATCATTTTGCACTAACATAAATAAAAGGAGCCATAAGCTCAATCATCCACAGACAGAGATAAAACACAATTTTAAAGCAGCACAACCCAAATATATACACTAAACACAACTATCAACACAAAAGGTATGGGCCTCACCCCACCACAATTAAAAAGTATTTGTCCTCAAATGCAAATAAAAGTATCCAAAAGTAAATATACAATAAGATAGAGAGGGAGGTAAAGAAAGGTCCTGTCTATGTAGTCTCTCTCTCTGTCGGGGTCTCGGTGGCTGGTGTAGCAGTCTATATATGGGCATAAGTGCCCTAAGTAGCCTCAGACAGAATAGCAATTCCAGATCCACTGGGGGCTGATGTGGACGTCTCAGTCGGCAATGTCTGGATCACTAGTTGCACAACCATCTCTATAATATATGGCAAGTCTCTGAATATGCCCTCATCTCTGCTCTCCTGTGTCTCCTCAGCATGTACTGATATCAACTCCTCGTCGGTCTCTGCATCCGACTCTGCATATGCTGTGCCATCCCCCTGCACATCTCCGGTGGTAGCCGGAGGAATCCCTGAGGTCTCAGGAGCATCCTCATTATCTTCATCCGCATTAGTGAAGTGAAGTCTATAGGCTTCAAATAGTCTACATCCTTCCTTAAATCTGCTACTTCGGCTTTCAGAGCCAAAACTATAGATGTCTCCCTCTGTCTTATTTCACAAGCAGTGACTCTGGTAGCCAAATCATCAACAAAGACTCTAAGAGGGGGGGGGTCAGTGCAGCCAATCTGGCACTATCAATCTTCACCGGGATGGATCTCTCCAATCGGGTGGCTCTCACATCGGCTGAATAGGCCAACTACCCTATCTTCAGGATCATGGCCTGAGTGATCCTGGCAGGCTGGGAGGATGAGGAAGCACCTGGAGCCTGTGAGGAAGAGGAAGAAGGAGAGGGTATACCTGAGGGCTCATAGGCTAGAGTAGGAAAAGATGCATGTGCTGGTAATGAGTCAACATTGACCTCTGGAGATGCTCTCCTCTTGTCAACCTCCTCTCATGTGAACTCGGCCTCATTACGACGGATATCGGTGGAGGAAGACGGGGTGACCTCAACATCCCTCGTAGTGTCATGAGGTACTCAAGCTTGTCGGCACAGCTCAGTGACCAGAACTGGAAATGGCAGAGACGTCAACTTCTGTTTGGCTCTCATGGCCATCTCCTGTGACATCAGCAGTCCCAGATCGATCCGCCTCCTGGCTAAGATAGAACCAAGGCAAGCCGCCTTAGGATGGCACAGAATAGGCTCGTTCTGGGATGGAATCATGGTGTTGTTGATGAAGCCAAACTAGAAATTGGAGGCGATGTCCATGTCCCTCTTCTCAATAGGATCCCCTGCAACCATCCACCTCGGGGTAGTGTCAAAGATTATCGGAACCAACCAACCCTTCAAATCATCCAAGGACTGAACGATCGGTAACCCCTTTTAAGGAAGTACAGAGTGTAGTGGTTTACTCAGTACATCATTAATATGTTCACTGTGACACTTCACTTCCTTGCCTTTGACCATGACCGACTTCACCGGTCGAAATCACTTGCCTTCTTCTTGTTCTTAGGCACCAACCCCCTATAAGCAGTGTAAAACTCTCTTACCCAAGAAGGAATGTAAGGGCCTCGAGGCCGTGTGAGCTACTCGAATCCATGGTATTAGAGAGTTTCAAGCACATCAGGATGCTTGCCTTCCAGACCCTCCATAGATAGTAACTTCTCCTCTATAATGGTCTGTAAATCATCACCTTTCAATCTATTTAACAACCTCAGTAGAGGAACTATAGGGAGTGCAGGGTCCACTGGAGGTGGTACCTGAGTTGGCACTGAGTTTGTTGTCGAATGAGTGGCAGGTGGAGTAGTTCTGGTAGAGATGGATTGAGATCTAACCCGAAGTTCATTCCTTCGATTAAGCAGAAGTTGCTCATCGTCTGGTTCAGAAAAGGCTACTTCAATAGCTGCTCCTTTCCTAGCTATGTGTTTTTTCCTCTTTCCTTTTTCTCCCGGTTGGAGGTCATCCCCTCTCCTCTTCGAAAGATTTGATCCTTCTTCATTTATTGTAATGCCATTTGCCTTTCTCTGGGTGGTTCGGTTAGATTTGTGCGTACCATATCCGTAAAAGATCGAGAGAAATTAAGAAAACAAAATCAAACTCTAGAACAAAAAATCTAGTTGCAGATAAACTCGCCGAACCTCTTTGGCGAGTTAAGTCTGGCTTGCCGATGGGGTTGGCTAAATGATGCTTATCGTGACCAACGACACTAACCTACGGTATGAGTGTCAACGATCGTCAATAGTATAGTAACCCAACTAAAGGTTGGGGTCGTGTCCCAAGGGAGTGGTTTTGAGAATTGATAGAAAAATAAAATTAAGCTCAAACTAGTCGTAGCTAAAGACATTAACGATTAAAAACATAGTAAATTAAAGGGGGTGATACAAAAGTATCAAATATCGATTTGGGGGGTTTTGTCACAAGTAGGAAAAATAGCAAAAATTAATAAGAAAATCAAGTATGGGGAAATATTCTTGGGGTGTGACCACAATATAAGTTGAGATCAATCGTTGGGTACATGCTTTCAATAGAAAATTTGCAAGATAATAGTGACTAGGCTAAGCTTTAGATGGAAATAAGTTCCCTCTCAGGCAACTTACCTTGTTTCAAATGGGTTCCTCTCAGACACCCATTTGCCGCATGAAGACCAGCCTATGCCTTACCCCACTCACTCACTCAAGCTAAGTGTTAGGATATAGGACTAGGGTTCACCCTCTCGGGCTGAACGTTATGTCGACCCACTCCTTAGGCAATCAGTCTAGTGGTCTTGGTTTCGCGACCTCCTTCTCGGCCAAGCCGAAAACACATGGGTAGTTTTGTATTTGCAACTACAAACCCATTAAATTAAACCACAATCACTAGGTGAAATCACCACTAAAATGCATCTATCCTATCAGCAAGCAAGACCCAACAACAATATCAACACATATTTGCTAAATAACCCCCCACGAATGGGGATTTTTAGCCACACATCAAGAAATAACAAAATACACCTAAAATGATATTAAAATCAAATGGGTATAAGAAATTAAACCTTGATTTAAGAAAAGGAAGAAGAATAGAGAAGACCCACTTCCAACTTGGGGAATATGAAATCCTTCTCTCTTCAAGTCTCCTACAAAACCCTCTCCAAACTTGAGAGAAAATACCTAAAAATGTAGTATTCTATTCTGAAAAAAATAATAAAGGTTCGGAACCCTAAAATTAATAAAGAGTTTAGTATTTATAGCTATCAGAAATTACTGCAGGCGGATAGTTCGGTGAAGTTAGTCGAGTCTGCCGAATGACTCGGCAACTCGCCCTTCTTCTGTCTCATCGTCGTTGAGTGCTTGCCTACAACATCTTCACGTTCTGGACCATTAGGCAGAACTATTCGGTGAAACACCGACTGCTCCTTTCATCACCTTTTTTATCCTCATCCTTCAGGGCTTTGCATACTGGAACAAAGGGTGGAGTCTGTCCTTTCAGGGAATCGCCAAAGGTTCTTGGCGATGCTCATGCTTCAGCTTCTTTATTATTTTCAGCCTTTCTGTTCCTTTTTGCGCCTAAGTGTCCATGCTTCCACTAAAACTTCAAATACCTGAAACTTAAGAGTTTTCATCAAATATTGAGACGAAATAAGCATTTGAGGACACTATTTCTATCAAAATAAAGCCCTAAATGAGTCCAATTTGTGGACTCATCAACACCCCTAACTTAAACTTTTGCTTGTCCTCAAGCAATCTCAAGTTCAGCCGTTCAAAAGTGGTGTCTCAAATAGTGCTACACAAGACTCAATCATGAGTGCACACAACAAGATTCAATTTACTTATGCAAGGATCAATTGTGTATTCAAAGATTCAAGTTATGACACACCATTACCAAAGATTCTCATGCTCGCAATACTTGCTACTTGTGCAAGTTCAAGCTCAACAAAAAGTATCTAAATGCCCTCACATGAAAAATGACTCCATATTCACACACTGAGGTTAATCAATTCAAGATCAGGAATCCGATGCAATGCTCACACTCAGAAAGAGGAATACGATACATGTTTTCACCCATAGGTTTTCCCTTATTTTCCAATCGACTTTCGATTTGGCTTACTCAAGATCAAAAAGGTCTTTGTAAGGCTTGTAATGGGGCTGAGTGCGAAGGTATGGTTATTTAGCCTCAGTGAATTTTTTCTCGTGAGTTGTGGCATTCTCAAGGCATTCCCTTCTTTTTCTTTATCGATTATTTTTCTAGTGCTTCGAAGTCACCTTTTTATTCACCCTCATAGATTACTTGGAAACCCAATTTTTTTTTCTTTTTTTAAAAGGGGTTTCCACTTATGCAATACCATGGGTTAGAGGGGACTTTTTCTTGCATTTCTTGACTTCTCCTTTTCCTTTTCACCACACCCCCAACTTAGGCTTTTGGCCTAAGTTGGCTATTCGCTAAACCACAACACAAGAGGATTGTAGGTAGTGGTTGAAGTAAGGTCTAGGGTTCATCAAAGTTCTTCGAAAGAAAGGTAAGGCTCAAAGGGTATTCAAAAAGAGTTTCACACTCTCACGGGTAGGCCACAAAAGAGATATATGTCAAATTTGGCTCAAACTCTTTAAAATTGGCTAAGATCATATCAAGAGGACACCTTTCTAAATCAATCAAACTAACAGGGCAAATTCTAATTTTATTCATGCATAGTTCAAAGCAAGCTAATCACACAAGGCATCGACACTTAAGTCAAACAAGACTACACACTTTCGCTAGTGTGTAGCGGTCATTACAAGAGAATTAATTCGATAAATGGCTAATCACAACGAGATGCAACGAGTACATATATTGTCTATGCAACTTCGTTTGGCCTCATCGTAGCCGTACATTCATGTTCGTTCAATTGCGAGCACTATTCAAGTCATCGGTATTGATCGAAACCGAGACTCATTTTTTTGTGAAAGAACAACCACAATTAACTCACAAAGGGTGGCAAAAATGTGCAAAATATTCAAAAAAATTTGGAAGGGTCAAAATCATTTGCAATTAAAAAACAAAAGAGAGTCATGAGCTCAAACATCCACGAAAAGCAGTGTAAACACAATTTTAAACAGAACAACCCAAATATATACAAAACACCAATCACAAATAGCATACAAAAGGTGAGGCTCACCCCACCACAAATAAAAGCATTTGTCCTCAAATGCAAATAATAATCCAGAGGTCAAATTAAAGAAAGACAGAGATAGGGCTAGAGAATAATCCTGGTTAGGCAGCTGTTTCGAGTTAGACAACTTCAACAGATGTCGTGTAAAGCAGAAGGTATGTTGGGGACGTTTTGTGCATTACCGAGTGATTCATCATGCTCTGTACATCTTTTCTTGGCATTCCAATGCGCCTATCTTCAACCCACACTCTCGAGTGATTAATCATCTGCCTTTTGTGCATTGGCCTGCGGCTTATCCAGTTCGTTCCCATTCGGTGTTTGTATTTTGGTTTCTGAGTGATTTGGCTTTTTGCCAGACAAATATTTACTTCGTCGCGTTTCTACAGAAATTCTTAGCCGTTCTGGATGTTCAAATGGCGGTGACTATCTGGGTCGCCGATCAGGTGGGCGATTCACCAAAACTATCCTGAGCTCGCCGAGTTTTAAAGACTCCAGATTTTGAAGATATCTTGAGTCAAACGGCGGAATAGATTTGATCGCCAGCTTCTTCGGCGACTCGCCCACTAGGTCTGTTGTTAGACATTATGCACCTAGTTGGCACCTGCTACATTTCAGTCTATAAAACTAAGACACTATTATTTTACTAGTATGCCAATATAAGATAATATGGGGTTTTGGGTTGCCTCCCAAATAGCGCCTGAGTTAACGTCGTGGCACGACGCGATTCAAATACTACTCTTCGTCCTCGGAATGACCCATGGTGTAATTAGGTGAATCTTCGGCGAACAGAGCATAGTGACCCATCATTAAATGGGTGATTTGAGCATCCTGCATTTGAATTGTCATGGAGTGAGAGGCTAACGCTTCGTTCAGCATTTTCACATTTTCCTTCATCTCATTCAACATCTTCTCATGTGCCTCAATCTTTTGTTGAATGAGTGACAGGGCTTCATCATCCTATATACCTATCTGTTTCTTCCCATGTCTACATTCTCGAAGGGAGGGGTGCTTTCCTTTCTCCATGGCTTGTACCTCTAATTATGTGTCTCTGGTAGATAGAGCATTCAACTGGGTAGCTAGTGCATCCCACTCCTGCTTCTTTTTGGCTTCTTTGTTGGCTTTTACCATACCATCAAGGAGTTTTGCTACAACTTCATATGGCTGGTGTAGCATACCGCCCTCACAAATTTGATCAGCTATATCTCTATTCTCGGGTCCTAGACCCCTGCAGAAGCACTCCAGTAGCCCCTTGTCTGTCATCCCGTGAGATGGGCATGGTTGCAGCACTTCTTGAAACATCAGCCACATTTCCTGAATAGTCTCATCCCCATCCTGTTTGAAAGTCAGGAGGTTGTCCCTGAGGTTCAATAGTTTCAGAAGGGGATGATCTGTGTGGTATCCATAATGGTTTTCCATCCTTAGTTCCCTACTTTGATATTCAAACTAGCAAAACAAAACTACAATTTAGATTAGTAACACTAAATATAGAAAGAATCAAAAAATTTATTTAACTAAGAATTCCAAAATAACACCACTCCCCGGTGGAGGCGCCATTTTGATGCTTATCGTGACCAATGACACTAACTGTCACGACCCAAGCCTAGGGCCTAGACGTGACCGGCGAATGGGGAACCCGAAGGAACCCCAAACAAGCCTCATAGCGTATCATTACACATCCTTGGTCGCGGAAGCAAAAAAAATGACCATAAG